>JBAJNP010010335.1:0-16604 GCA_036877545.1 Yasuhikotakia modesta
CTCTGATCATTATCTGCTAATCAGCCAGTAACTTCATCCAGTCCTCTGGTCACTGCAGCAGAACAAATGCTGGTTAACGGGTTCATCAGTGTGGCTTTAACAGGTCGGTTTAACAATGACACGCTCACTCGAGAAACAGTCCATAATGATTAATATAAATCTGTCTGCGCTGTTCAAACTGTGTGTGCAGAGAACGGTCAGGCGATTTCGCCCTCATTATGACCTCACTTCCTGTATGAATACACCAGTCAAGCGCTTCTTCACTCAGGCGGTTCTGCACGAAGAAGTTTAAACATGAGCGCAGGTCTCGCAGGTGAATAACATGTTTCCCTCAGTGGCAACAACCGCAGCCACTCAGCCGAGATAAGAAACATCGCCAAAGCACTCAAAAAACGTCATCAAAGCACTCAAGAAACGTAAGCTTTCACTCTCCATCACCGACACACACCGGCACACAGACCGGCCACCTCTGATAGCCACTCCAGTGTTCAGACGAGGTGACAAGTGACCAGCTAACAATTTAGCTTGACACAACATTTTCCTAACATTCCCATCAGGTAACATTAAAAAAGGTCTTTGAAAGTTCTATGAAAGTGTTCAAAATATCCAGTTTTAGCATTATAATACAAACATCGTATTAACATTATTAAAAAAACGTTTTTAATTCTGTAATATTTTTAAAATACTTTATAGCAAATGTTTCACTTTGTATAGTAAAATAAATATATCAATGTATCACAAATATTTAAAGGACATTAGCAAATGTTCTGAGAACGTTCCCTGTTAGCTCATCTTTTTTCTTCACCTCAGACACCTCAGAACCACTGAAGCAAACCAGCATCACAAACCAACAACAGTCTCTTTAACTGTCGCAGGAAATGCATCCGTAAGCTAGAGTGTTTTTTATCACTTCAACTGCATCCATTCTGATAATTAAACAACACTCAGTTTCCAGTGCCAAGAATCAGTTCCTGGACTGAAAAAAGGCCTTTGATAGATACCAGTGCTTTGAACATCAGTCAGTCTGTCTGAAATGTGTTACTGTCCATTTACCTGCCACACAAGAGCTATATAAAGCAGTGTGCTGACTATGTAGACCGCATTTTAAGTCATTATGGATGCAGCTACAAAACAACATTAGCAACGTTGGAGAAAGGCAATCCCAGAATGCTTTGCAACAAACTTCTATAAATCCAAAGCAGCAATTATAAACACAAGAACATTTCAATGCAAAAATGTCTAACTAAAAATAAGTGGAAATGTGGCTACATTGAACTCAACTGCAGTCAGTGATGAGTCAGGTCACAATAAACACAGTCTGTACGGCGGCGCAGTTGCTACCTATTAAGTTTTCCAAATGAGTCACTTAATGACGTTCTATTTCAGTGGCGATGCTGCGTTTGAAGAAAGCTCTTTGTTTATTAGTTAGTTTTATCTAAGGCCTATTTATTTATTTGATTTGTTTCTGGTGCCATATTTATTCACCAGTCAGAGCTTTCTGAACACGCAAACACACGCTTACACACGCAAACTCTCTGTTAAGTCAAGCGCATCACATCTGTAAGTCATGAGACAGGAAAACTGAGGGGAAGATATTGAGACGCTCTCCTCCACACAATATTGCACCATGCCACATCATATTAAGCAACATTTTTCTCTTTCATATTTCTGTCTTCTCTTGATCTGTCCGCCTCTGTTTTCACTCTCTGGCTGGGAGAAATATTACAGCTGGGCTTTTGATACCGAAAACATCACGAAGCAATCGAAGAACAAACCACGGCCGGTGTCAAATCTCTGTACGCCTCTGGCGTGCCGAAGACTTCACTCAAAGACACAAACTTCCTTTGCCCTTGAAAAACTCTCCTTTTCACATTGTGCCGGTGTTTATAATCTCACATTCTCTGAGGATTAAAAAAATAACTCAAAATGCTGTAATCTTAACAACTTCTGAGCACAGACAAACACAGTCCTGTATCTGAAGAGTCCTCTAAACTTCAAAGTCTGTCACCGGATCAGCTGCACAACACTGAGCTTGAGGAAAATGCCCTTCGCCTGTCATTTGCGCCCCTCTGCACTTATTTTCCTGCTATTCATGTTTTGTGGGTATTGATCAAAGCGATGGAGGGAAAGTGATTTTATTTGAGTGGAGTAACTTGTACCTCACAGGCGGCATCAGCTCTCACCTCAGATGTTAACAGAGACTGAAGACAGCATCTCCTCAGCTTCTGTTTTCCTCTCAAATCCTCCTGTTTTTAATTGTACAGTTTCCCAGTTTTCCCAAGGACTAACACATTTATTTAAATAAAGAAAATGATGGATTGCAGCTATAATTACAACATATTATCATGTAAAATATTTAGCGACACAAAAATCCATAAAGGAAATCTGAAAAGGCCTTTTAAACATTTTCCATCCGTGATTTTACTGAGGCGAGTCACACAGGTTTCCTCTCATTTTTATTCCATCTCTTTCCATCTTTATGATAATAAACCTCATTATTCTGTTTTACCTCCTCTAAGGCTCTGACACAATTACCTTCCGCTGCTAATGTTACATTCAGTTCTCAAATGACAGTGTGTGTGAGAGTGTGTGTGTGTGTGTGTGTGAGTGTGTGTGTGTGTGAGTGTGTGTGTGTGTGTGTGAGTGTGTGAGTGTGTGTGTGAGAGTGTGTGTGTGTGAGAGTGTGTGTGAGAGTGTGTGTGTGTGAGAGTGTTAATAAAGTAGAGACTGAGACTGCAAAAAAATTACTGCTACAGTTTTGCATTGAATGTTTGAAATACAGACAGAAGATTCCAGATAAACCATTTTAATAATAATAAACATCACAAAAAGACCAAAAGAAAGAGATTAGCCACGTTAACTGTGTGTGTGTGTGTGTGTGTGTGCGAGAACCACGTTATGACCACATTATTGATCTGACAGCTGCCCGAGTTCATCTGTGCTTCAGAAACAGATTCAATACCAACAGCCTTGGATTGTAACGACCCAATTATTCTCGCAACGTCTGTTTTTTATTTATAATTGCACAGAGGAACAAAAGTTCTCATGATAGCCGCTCGACCGAAGCCCCAAGACATCCCTTATTCACACGCTAACTCCATTCAGAGATCCGCTAAACAGAAAATAGCAAATAATGACCCAATCAGAACTGGATCTGCAACGCGGGACAGCGCCGCAACACCTGATACCAGATTAGCCTTGAGGACGACAGAAGAGCAGAGAATTATGGGATGCTCAGGCCCTGAGCTCAGACTCTGCAGCTAAATCAATTGAATCCATTCACTTTAATTCAATTTATTTGTATAGCACTTTCACAATACACACGGTTCCAAACAGCTTCACAAACGTAGCGCCTCAGAGGTGCCAGAGAAGCCAAACGCTGCAGCTGACAGTGTTTCATGTTTAAATCATTTCAGTGGACGAGGGAGAATAATCTATTACATACAGATAAACGTTGTGCTGGGTTTTAGTTTAGCGTTCAAACAAAGCAGCTAACACTCAACAGGGTAACGTAGAACAACCAAACACTATATTTTATATAAATGTGATATTTTATACTCATGAACACAGAATCCAAATACTGTTTATTAGTAATTCTTTATCTGCAGTAAGTGAATCTACAGTGTCAATAAAAAAGGGGACAGTTTTACAGAAAAATTTATTAGCATGTTTCCTGAGAATCAATCCACAGTCTTTGCACTGCTAACATAATGCATGTATTGATTAAAAATTGTATAAAACCTACTTTTTAATATAGTATAAAGATCCTTGAAAAACTAAACAGGACACAATAATCATTTTACCATTATTTTGCTTTCATGATCGTTGGAAGCTGAAACTGAAATGGATGGGTGGGACGAGGGGCAGACGCCGCTGTGTGGCAGGTTCCAGGGCAGGGAGGGGCAGATCCCCACATCTCAGTCTGCCTGTGAGCAACAAATGACAGCTGAGAATTACAAGCATTTGCCGGGACCACAGAGCGGCTCTGGGGTGGAGATCCTGCCACAGTCAGACCCCTCACCTCACGTCAGACCGTCACCTCCACTAACACAACTCAGCAGTCACACCTGCAGCTGAGACACGGAGCCCCAGTGCATTAACACCTCCAGCCCACACACACACACTCAAACACACACACACACTCAAACACTCACAAACACACACACACACTCAAACACGCACATACACACACACACACTCAAACACTCACACACACACTCAAACACTCACACACACACACACACGCACCTTGACTTTCTTTGGATCCCAAGAGGAATGTCAACAAATTATTGTGCTGGCAGAAGCTTCCAGCTCCTCACAAAATCACACACACAGACACACACACACTCTTTTCACACTAAGCCAACATTTTCAACATGATTGTACAACAAAACTATGCATGGCAAACCATTTACAGAGTCCAAAAATTGTAAATTGTAAATGAAACAAGGTTGTTTTGTTTGCTTTTAGCAGCTGCAAACAATCAGAGCGAACAGTTATGTGCCAAGAAATTGCTAACAAATCCCATTCTCACTTTGATTTAGTTTCGCAAACTTTTTCAGAAAGTCATTTTATTTGATATTTTGTGCCATTTATTTGTATCAGATGGAAAGTGAATAGGCACTGAGTCAAAATTATGAGAAAGCATTTGTTTGTTTTTCAAAAGAGTTTCAGTGCATTAAGATATAGTGTGAGTTTCTCAGGAATCGAACACACAACCTTTGCGTTGCTACTGCAATGCCCTCCGGTTAAGCTACAGGAATACAGTTAAACAGGAAATGCCTAAAATGATTAGGTTTAAAAACCCTAATTTAAAATTTAAAAAACCCTTTGTTGCAGTTCTGTACAGCCTGAGAAAGGCAGTAGAATGTCGCCACGGCAGATAAAACACACTAGATTCTATCAGTAAGAGTGTTATCTTACACACACACACACACACACACACACACACACACACACACACACACACACACACACACACACACTACATCTTGGCAGTAAGACAGCATTATGTTTGGCACAAGCGGCATGTTAAACATTTATGGGCAGTTAGCATATCGGGGGGCGGCGGTTCCTCTGTGAGACTGGTGTGGGAGTCTGAAAGTCTGAGAACTTCCTCACTGAACTGGGGTCACAGATTCACACAGGATTCAACTCCTGCAGCGCTGCAGGCTTCAAAGATCTGCACTTCTGTGGTGTCGTTTGAGAAATGAGGTGCCACATTCCCCTGGGTCTCTCTCTCACACATACACACACACACCGTCTCTGTATGCACACCCACACACGCACACACATGCATACTCATGCACAGACTCGATGCATGCACACAATACATGCACAAACATGCACATGCACGCACACACAATCGCAGCTAAATGCGACTTTCACAGGCCGCCATGACAGACGCATTAATGTCCTGCAGACACAAACAGAAAGCAGCTCACATGAATGAACTGACAGAAGAGTGTGAACAGTCTCACCGTCCATCAGTTTGACTGACAGGTCTCAGCATCACACTCACAGTCTGAGATCCACAGCACAAGTGAAGTTAATGAACATCTACAGCTTGAATCCTCAGGACATGTTGTTTACAGGAGTTCAGAAAGCAGAAATCTGTCCACCAATAGCGTTACACGATCAAAACAGCGAAGTCAACATGGCGGTTACGTGTCGACATGATTGTGTTTCCATGAGAAAAAGCAACTGATAAAATCTGCTTTCTAGGATTCAGCCCTCATCATTATTTGGTTCTCAGAAATATTTTATCTCCTCTATAACTGTGCAAAGAGCTGATGTTTACAGACTCACGCCTCACAGCCTTTACAATTCCAGCAGCTACCACTTCCATGCTAACAGCACGAGGACAAGGGAGACAAATCTGTGACGGATGGAGAAATGAAAAGATGGATGGGTGGGTGAAGAGAAGGATGGAAGCCAGAGCTGTAGACACGATCTGAAACGCTTTAATCGGTCTCATGTATATTAATTAGGTGACGTAAGTTTCGACCAATACTCACTGCCTGTGGGATCCAAATGATGATGTAATTCTGGTGAAATTTCACAAACAGGTTCAGCATTTAACGCTAATTAATTCACTATATAAAGTGTATGAGAGGGTAAAAACACACAACTCTAAAACTAACTCAACATATTAAGCAGAAGTTTGGAGACGAGGCCGTATTCCCTTGCAAACTTGTGACAAATTGGAAAACAGCTGAAGAAATGCCATTTGACTTACAGTAAAAACATTATTATTAAGTAGTTAAAACAATGTCTAAAAATATCACTTAGTTGTAAGGTTGTAAGAACGTTGCCCTAATGTTTCCACTGTTAGCTGAGTCTGCTCCCATCAAATACCAAACATGTTTCCTCAGCTCTCAGATCACTTACAAACATCTACAATAAAACACAAGCAGATTAAAGCTCAACACATGAATGATTTTAAATTGCAAAGTCTAAAGACTTGTTAAAAATATTAATGCTATAGCGACATTTCTCACATAATTATCGTTAAATCCTAATAATTACCGTTAAATGCTAATGAAAGCAAATCTTCACAGCGTGAGTCTATTCATGATATGAATCATAATACTGACTCAGTGCTCCTCATAAAAATACTAGATTAATTCTCTTAAAAGCGTTTACATTTCAGTCTTAATACTGAGCAAATTGTCACAACAAATGCTGTGAGGAGCCAATCAGAAACCAGTATGAGGTTTAAATACAGATAATGGAGGCAGACTTTCAACCAATAAGATGCCAGATCTGTCCTCCATGACAAACCACAGAGGAAACGAAAACCTACAGACAAAACATCTTGTCAAGTGGTTCTCTGTTGTACTGTCTGCATAGGACAAGAAATACATCAATGTGTCAATTTGTAAGACAATCCACATTTGTTTCAAATCAGTGCGGCTTACATAAGTCTCTCACATATGAAAGCACCTGCCAAGCACCTAAATAAAATATATGTGGAAAAGAGGGACAAAGAAAATGAAACGCAGAGCTTACGTAACTCTGTGTCTAGATAATCGACTCAAACGCACAGACAGGAAACCAGAGATACAGATGGTCTCATGGCAGGACCACTGATACAGAAACGCTCCGGACCCCCGGGGGTCGCCATTACTGGCAACATGATCAGAGACTTTTTAAATACCTAGCGAAGACTGCAAAAGAAAGTGAAATGTGTTTACCTGACGCAGCAATGCAGAGATGAACAGCATGTGAAAAAAGAGAGAGAAATTAATCATTTAAATCAGTGTTCAGAGTGTGCATGGCAGAAAATAAAGCAAACGTCACATTTAATGCTAAACTTTGGGATGTTTAAATCTCAAATCGTGACTTGTAACAGCGTGTCCTGCAACGACTGAGAGCTCAGATTGTCTGGTGTGTTAAGGTTAGCTTCTGCACCAAGGCTTTTTTAAGTCATTGGATATGTATGACTTTTGCTTCATGGGTGATAAAACAGCCCAAAAAGTCTGAGAAACACAGATAAGAATACCATGGAGATTTGGGGATGGGCTCACTTGACTTAACCACATAGCAACACCCTGGCAACACCCTAGCGATACCCTAGGAACCACCTAGCAACAGGCTGACACCTTAATTAGTATAATTATGTAGTCCTGCTTTTCACCTCAAACTTTTAAATATGTATTTTGTGTGTGTTATGCATCCAACGACCTGTGCATGCCAATAAATCTTCCTCAGATATCAGACAGTTCTCGCCTTAAACTTAAAAGCGATACATTTTAATTAGTCAAACATAAGATGTTGGCATAAACATGATGGTGCATCAATCTGTGTGTTTACTGGGAATCAAACCCATGACCTTAGCAGTGTCTCGCTCTACCCGTTGAGCTACAGGAACAAACACACCTCAAATTCCTCATGAACTTGATGACATTCCCTCAAACAGAGAAGTCTTTCTCCGGCGTTCCTGCCCTTTTCATCTCTGCCCACTCAGACGCTCTCAGCCGGTGGTGATTTATTAAAGAAAAAACAGGTGAGAACCAGTGGCTTCTGGGTAATTCTGCCATATGTTGCCCTCAGCCACGATGAATCTCAGCCAGTCGCCTGGATGAAAAATGAACAGATGCGTGAACCTTTCTGCTAGATTAAAAACAGAGTTTATAAAATCAGGGCACCAACCCAACACTGTCATTTACCATCACACAGACACAATCAATCAAACTAATGGGCTTTAAATGGCAAAGCTAATCTTAAAAACTGAACGCAAAAGTGAGAGAGCTAGCAGTGAAACTAACTAGGTTGTACTTATATCTGTCTTATATCGCATTCAAGTGACAACCAGCTGCATCGCCAACAAAACATCTCCCTAAACTCAAACATAAACTGCACAGACCCAATATTTTCTACAATAAATTAAAAACATTTCCTCTCTTAGCTTTTATCATCCTATCCTATGAACACAATTATATCAGATAAACATTTTATGTTCTGTGCTTTCCTTAAAGGTTATATATAATTATACAATTATATTTATATCTTTGTAGTTGTTATCAGGATGTTACATTAACAAAAAATGTTATATTAACAAAAACCCACTAGTTGAGCATCACAGCTATAATTCTGATTGTCATAAATAAGGACTTTGAATCAGACACCGGGCAATACGTCACTGTTACAGCGGTCAACCAAACCATGACCCCAGCGATGAGCAAAACAACTCCAATCACACACTTCTGTCCCTCTACAGAAAAACATCTAATCATTCTGACATGGCGGCGTGATGCCATAAAAGCATTGCTTTACTTTCACCCCCCTTTAGGGATTAACCTCTTATCTGACCTTTGACCCCTAAGCCTACAACTGGTGCTGGTAACCACTCACATGCCTGCTGACCTCTGACCTTTAACAGGAACACAAGAGATGTTCAGCACACGGGTCCAGATGGCTTTAAAACAAGCATGTTGGGTGAAATAATGCACAAAAAAGACAAAAAAGTCTCTCTGGGTCATCGGACCACCTGCCGGAGTCAAGCCAGGTCGTGTGAGACAAACTCTAGATGTCATTACGGCCACTGTTATCATAACGTTCAGCTACAGAGCACGACACACTGGTTTGTTACTCCAGAGTCTCGGCTGTCATGCCTTGTTTTCAGCCCACGCCACAGACCGCAAACAGCTGCTCGCTGAAACGAGTCCCGGATAATTACATCCTTACAGTTCCAGGCGAACGACGAGTATGTAATTAAGAGAAAGCAAGAATAAGACGCGGCCGAAACAAACCCAGAGCTGCTGTGAAAACACAGAGAGGGAGAAATGCATTAAAACATAAGAACAGCTGTGTGGGCAGAGAAATATTAACCAGTAATATTATAGATTGATAGACCGATCAGACACTGGTGTCTGAAATCATGTCAGTCCCTACAGTACTTCCTGTTAAAAATTGCAAGTTGCATAATTTCAAACAACAACTTTAAAACAACCTGAGGCAACGTTACACCACAATTCAATTTTATTTGTTTATCCAAGAAAGTATTTTGTTTCCAGGTTGTTTATATAATTCTAATAAAAAAGCACCTTAAATTATAAAAATATGTACACAAGCAAAAAGCTTTTTGCATTTCTCCACCAATGAAATTACAAGAAATCACTCAGCAATTAGCGTTTGACTGAGAGCACATAATGGAAAACAGATTTGAATCGACTTCCTGTCTTTCACGGTCCTGCTTCTAAACATCATTTGATTATTGACGGCTATGGAGGGAAGTTCCTTCTGTCATTATTGAATTTTAATTGAGTTAAGAAAAGTCTGTCCCTTGACATTTCTCGACATGTCTGCCATAATCGATGTCCTACATTAGGGTGAAACCAGAGCAGGGTTAGCATGATAATGGTGACATTGGTTTGTTTTGACCTCTGACCTCAGGGTCAAGCTACACAGAGGTCAGCTGTAGGAACGAGACAGTGGGGGCAAATTTCAATTAAGTTCAATACGCATATATTAAAGGATAGGGACGCAATCTCTCCCAAAAATGTTATGTTTTGGGTGAGCTGTTCCTTTAAGTGAAAGCTCCAGAGCAGTCCTGATATAAAGGCTTAATATCTGTGCTCTGTAAGTCTCATTCAGCCAAACCCTTTAGGAAGAATCACATCTGAGCCGCTCTGAAAGGCTTAAATGTGATTCCCGCTTCATTCGGTGCGGCGTAAGCGGCTGCGGCTGATGCCTGTAATGAAACTGGAGGTGAAGGCAAGCAGACGTCTGCTTGTTCTTCTACACCTGCTGAGGGAAGCTGAGGCCATCAATCCACTGCTCACGGTTCTCTGACCCTAACAGATGATGACAAGACGAGTGCCTGCTTCACACACATACACTCACACTCACAAAAACAACCATAAATATATAAATACAAGAAAAATATCACCATAACATCACTTTTAAACACTATCATAGTTTTTTTGTTTTAATTCATCCTCTGGTAAAGAGTTTATTATTAAACATTTACAGGGTAAAGATGCCATCACTGCTATGCCGCACATCAACACTAAACACGATCTCCTCACTAAAGTCACACACTCTCTTTTGGCATTAATTTAAACGACACACACTTCCAGGGTCTGAGAGCAGAAACTGTGAAGTGTAACCAACACATCGTAACAGCGAGACCATCTGGACAGCAGCCACTCCAGACACAGAAGGTGATAATTGACACAATAAATCACTGATCACCTTTTGTGCTTCACGAGCACGAGTCCCTGACCACAGACCCTGTAGAGACACACACACACATTCACAGAACACACACACACACACACATACATACACACACACACATGCACGCACACACACACACACACACAAACATACATACATACATACATATACACACACACACACGCATGCACACACACACACACACACACACAAACATACATACATACATACATACACACACACATGCACGCACACACACAGAACATGCACACACACACACACACACAAACATACATACATACATATACACACACACGCATGCACGCACACACACACACACACTAGACACTACTAGCAGCGACTTGTTTTCTTATGGGAACCTAAATAACATGCTCACAAGGTCAAAATGGTGAAACCAAAAGTCGGTGGAGAGAAGAGAAATTAAACTAATCGAGAGACACTAATCAGGTTGTGTGTCAGGTCACGTTTAAAAGCGCTGATCACATTCTGAAAATCACAAAGCGCTTCCAACCTCAGTAACATTCACACAAACATAATGACATGCTGCTGAGAGAGATATGAACTCACGGCTCTTTGAAGTCCAAGGTCTGTAACATTCACCGCAGCTACTCGCGTATCTAAACGCTGAGCACATACCGAGAACAACAACGATGAAAGCAAACAGTTAATGAGGCAAAAGAAAAGTGGCGCTTTTCAACATCAGCGAAAAAATACAGTACACTAAAAAACTCCTGTCATTTCATCTAACAGAACAACTGCATGCCCAGTTTCCACTACATCATCATATGATAAAGACCTCCACAATTTACTGTTCGTAAGAATGTTTCTCTAACACTTCAATTGAGTTACACAAATATTAAAAATGTTATTTTGAACTTTCATATTTTGATTAATATGAATTCATATTGTATTAACCTTATTGCTGGGTTATTATTAAAATATTCAAAATATAAAATTTTGATATTTACAATACACAACTGCAAAATAACAGCTGATAACTCTGAGAGAATGTTAGCCAACGTTTTAAGAACGTCCTCCGTTAGCTGCGTCTGCACAGCAGTGGCCGCGATGCTTCACAGAATAAAAAGCCTTCAGCGGTTTTTCAATGAAGAAACTTTTGAAATCTCAGGCTCAGGGGTTTTGAGAGAACAGGCAGTGGGTTCTGCAGAGACTCGCTCTGTTGATAAAAATGATGGATGACTGAATTCCCCGCTGCTCATCTGGTTCTCACCCCACTTAACATCCACACCCGGATAAAAACCCTCTGATAGGTAAATCGTTCAAAGAAAAATGTGCCCTTAGGCTGCCAACCTGAAACACCTTACTGATGTCTTTACACACGGCAGGGCTGTTGCCTGGCAACAAAGATTGTAATCTAAAGACACGAAAGCAAAAAACGTTTGTGCTACTAACAAACTTTTGTTAGCCAATAATGCAACTATGTTTTCTACAGCGCTTCTGAACTGCGTTTACATTAGTGATAAACCAACCTGTGTCTCACAGTAACCAAACCAACTCTACCCAGCTAACAAAAAAACGTTCCTACAACGTTCTTACAAAGACTTCCACGAATGTTTGAACGTTCTGTGAGCTTTCAAAGCAACATTTGCAATGTGTTAATACTTCATGGAAACATTAGGGAAACATTCTAACAACTTAAAATAGTTTGTTGGGTAATTGTTCATTCCTATCTCAAACTTTGAACCTGCGGTGTGCTCACCATCTGTGCTTACAGAGGTAATTATACACGTCTTAAAAACCAGACAGAACTGGACATAACGCACCTCTTCCTTTTCAGCGTTAAGTGTAGTGACACACATAATTACCCATAATTCCCTGCACATCCTCAGAGATTTAAACAGGTGGATCTTCATTTGTTGAGCTGGTCATTGTCTGTAGATGCCGCTAAAATTAATCTGCATTTCCAACAATTCAATTAACACGCTTGTCAAACAGGCTGATGTTGTTCACAAGATTTCTTCACTGCCAAATTTAACAACCCACAGGATAGAAAAATCACAGACGAGATCTTTTTAATACCTCGAATGCTTCTAGACAGCATGAGATTAAACCGAAGGCAAATAAGAGATTTGTCTCATTTGTGTCTGTTTGTTTTTCTGACATGAGTTTTTAAAAAAGCAACCGTTGAGCAAAAAAGGAACTAAGATCATTTCTGTCACCCATTTTAAACGCAGCTCAGACCGCAGCACCATACAGCAATTAATAACACGACTGACTGATGTGATGTCACTTTAGTGCCATCTTACAAAGAACGTTCTCAGAACGTTGGCAAACATGCTCTGAAATTTCTCTCAAAGTTATCAAATGTGGGTGTATTTGTGACCTGTGTGCAGCACAGAGAACAAAATGAATATTTCAATAGCATTTCATCATTAATTTTCTAAATTCAATCTACTTGTCAATTTACAGAGCGGCCCGGCTCTCCCAACGGAAATACAGATCCAGACATATTAAAACCGAACACACTCGTAAAGCGCCGTGTCATTTAACAAACACACACTCTGTCTAACCTGGAGAACTGTGAGGTTGGCTGTTTTACGGCGCTTAATATCTGACTCTTCACTCAAACCTCTCAGCAGTGAGCCGTTACGCTATTAAAGAACTTTCCACATGCTCTTAACATTAAAGGTTCTTGAAAGGTTCTTCAGAGCAATACCAAAGAAGAACCATTTCTTGGTTCCCCAAAGAACCATCTGCTCAAAGACTCTTAAAGAACCAGTTCTTATAAGAATTCTGTGGAACAACAAGGTTCTGCAGAAGATTCTTTATGGAACGATACAATCAAAAATTTAAACTCTGATGAGTTGGAAAGACACGAGAACATGATCACTGGCCGTCTGCCACGTTTGGTGTTCAAAGTTATTTAAATGAAAAGAACTAAATAATGCAGGATATGAAGAACAGACGCGGTGCTTCCTCATCTCAGAGGGTTTGTACAGTCCACGTTCTTCTAATTTGCCTGTCTTTCAAATCACATCTCAGACACTAGCAGACATTTTTATTTATGAACCCAATATTGGAAGCAAGACTTCATTGGTTTTTTTTATAAAAACAATATTCTTTTCAAAATGTTTTCATAACGTGATCCAGCCTCTCCAACAGGGCGACAAAAGTCAAATTCAAGGTGCAAAATTCAAAATTTATTTCCAATATGTGACAACGTAGAAGTGTGAGGTCTTCATAAACAGAACGTTACAATAAAACATGTCAAGTGATGTTGGGAGAGACACAACAGATTTATCATGTTTCACACGAGCAACAGAAAACAAGACTGATACTGTCAACAGAACATGTTAGTTCATTTAAAAACAGTCGAAAAGAGTGTGTGTCCACAGGATACAGGCAGAGGAACAGAGAGAGAGAGACAGAGTGAGACAAAGTGAGAGACAGACAGATAGAGAAAGAAAGCGAGAGAGACAGACAGGTCTTAAGCGTTCTTTGTGATTTTGAAGGAAGGCAACAGGCCATCAATCTTTTCTCACAATTACTCTTCACAGACAGTTTTGGAGGTCACTGTAAATCTTCTGACTTTTCATCAATGTGGCTGGATTTATCTATTTATCACTCTCTCTCATTCTCTCTCCCTCTCTATCTATCTATCTCTCTCCCACAAACACACACACTTCCCGTTTCTTCCCTTCAATTTTATCACAATCAAACCCTCCCCCCGTCTCTCTCTCTCTCTCTCTCATACACACACACACACACTTTAATCTAAATGAGGACATTCCATTTGTGTTGCTTTTATGCACAGCTACTAGTAAACAATATAACTAACCCACACTCTAACTCTAACAGGTCAACTTCTGCATTTTAACAACAATGAAAAATTCATTTACTTTTTATGGTGTTTCCACAAATGACGACGCTCCTAAAAAAGGTGTTTACTTTTGGGTACAAATTTGTCCTCAATATTTGTCCCCTTAAATAAACAAACATCCTAAACATCCCTCAGCCGAAACCTTTCAGCTCCTGTCAGTAAAACCCTGTTAGGTCCCGTTCTGATTCATGAGCAGGAAAACACATAAACCGAACACCCACATCCCTCAAGCTGCCTCGGGCGAGCTGCTGCCCTGCCCTGCCTCTCCACATCGAGTTTCTGCAGGAAAGTGGCGTATTATTGACTTCCATCACAGTATTAATAAAACATGCCCAGTAGAATGTAAACCCGCCTGCAGCAATCCCAACATATGTGACCTCACTTCCTCTCGATATACCGCAGGCCCAGCAGCTACAGAAATACTTCCATAAATGGGCGATAATATCTCCAGTGATGTATGAACTGGTTTCCCTTCACTCCCACTCCGGGCCGGCTTATGTTTCAAGATCGGGGAGGTGGGAGCCTCCGCAACGCCGCTTGCATACCATCAACCCCCCCCGTGTGCTTTCAAAATACAAGTTTAAAGAGTGTAGGATGGAGAATGGATGTAGCATGCACTTAAAGTACGCAGTACTAGAAAAATATGAGCGCGGAGCAATTTATAATTTTGGGGAGAACTCATCCTTTAATTCCCTGTATCTCATCATCTAAGAAGATCATTCTATCTTCTTCCATCTCTTTAACATTCTTTCTGGACCTTCACTAAAACCTGTGAAGCGCTGGAGAAATTTCCCAAACAACCAAACATCAGACGACATCATCTAATAACAAACGACGTCTAACAACAGAACGGCAGCCCAAATTTCACAGAACCCGGTTCTCTCCGGATGTAGACATCTGTTCCGCAACCACGAGAATTTTTCACAAGCTCAGCCTTTGCTGTCTTTATTTAACATCTTACGCTTCAGAATAACAGATGGGCTTTATGCGGATCTGCGGAGAATCCACCGTGTCACGCATGGTCTTGAACGTCCCGCTGCTGCACTGATGAACAGGATTTTCTTCCAGCTCAGATCTCAGGGCATTAATGAATCTGCAGGAAGATTTACACCATGAATGAGAAATCAGTCTAGATTTATCCAGATACCGGTCTAGAAAAACCAGATAGGAGCCTGAGGGAAACTGGAAATTACTGTACATATGTCGACAGGCTGAACTAGTGATGACAGGAAGTGTTGAAGACTGAGACATCAGAGACATCTGAGAAGACTGAGAGCTCACGAGAAGCTCCATAAAAACTATTTGGAACCACCCCAAGACAACCTTGTTTTAGTTAGTTAACATTATTTTGGGTGTGCATGAGAACTTCATGTTTTGGAGCTTGGCATAATAAATAATGATATATTGTCTGTAGTTTGAATGACACCAGCAAACCATGACAATAATCGCTTAATTATGAGAGAATTATGGCTTTAAATAAACAAATTTTCTGCCACAATCAGCACAGAAAATCTGGACAAAAATGAACAGATTCCACGTGGGCCTAAACGTGGGAAATACAGTCTGTTTTCCAACACCGGCGATGACGTAACACACGGCCAAATCAAAATTAAACCCCACACACCACTAAGCGTTCATGTGCAAATATGTTGACGTGTGCTTGACAGTTTGATAATAAAACCCAGCAGGGACCCACAGTTTGGTCACGTCTCTGATTCTGTCAGCGTTCCCACGCAAGCCGCTTTTCTTCATCAACGAAAATTCACAAGTTTTAATAAGAGCGTGTTTTAATGAGCTCAGCCTGAGAGAGAGAGAGACAGAGAGAGAGAGAGAGGGAGAGAGAGAGAGAGATAGGCAGAGAAAAAGTGAGAGAGAATAGGTAGAGAAAAAGATAGAGATAGAGAGTGAGAGACTGAGAAAACTAGCGCTAGACAGGGCAAGAGATAGAGAGAGTGTGTAGTGTGAGAGAGAACAATAGAAATAGAGTGAGAGAGGAAGAGAGGGAGAGAGAGAGGGAGGGAGAGTGTGTGTGTAGTGTGAGAAAGAGAACAATAGAAAT
>JBAJNP010010336.1:0-14835 GCA_036877545.1 Yasuhikotakia modesta
GTGTATGAGTGTAACAGTGTTAAGTGTATGAGTGTAACGGTGTTAAGTCCAGGTCTCTGATCATCTAACCTGAACACACTTAACTACCCCTGAGCAACATAAACTGCTAACCAGCCCTGGTTAGTTACAGAACGTAAAGTAACGTGCAGGTTTTTCTTTCAGGGTCCGGTGCCTCTGTAAAGGGGCTCTTGACAAAAGCCCTTAGAAACAGCAGATGTCCTGGGAGGGCACATCTGTACACACCCCCTCTCCTCCAGATACTGCACCACACAGACAAAGAGACATCCCCAAAACACACACTTCACCCCCGCCGCACGCCGCCGGCGAGTTGCGTGGCGAGACCGAACTTCTGAAGTAAATCCGAACAAATTACTCGCCACCAAAACATGTCAAATGAAACACACACCACGTTTAAACACCTGATAGTAACAGAACAAAAATCGCTCATAACACACAGTGACGAAAACGAGCCAGATCCCAGATTTCCAGGGATGAGTTTTAATTCCGTGATCGTACCGCTGGATCTAATGAATCAGTGTAAGCAGAGCCTAAAGGATCGATGCACACAATGTCAGATCAGATCAGCCTCACGCTCCCTTTCAACTATCTGTGCGGCTCAAGATGTCCTCGGATGTTAGAGAAAAGCCACCCAGCGCCTGCGTGTCGCGGGCGGACAGAACGCGCAGGAGCCGCCGCTGATCTTCACATCAACACACAGCGACCCAATCTACCCGTTTCTCTGCGTGCATCTGCACACCCGCTTCACTCCTGCGTTCACTCCGTTCACTCCTGCGTTCACTCCGGTCACACGCCTGAGCAGCGACTCACCTTAGAAACGCCACCGAACTTAATCCAGCCCGGTCCGAACTCAGCGTCTGAGGGCGATTTCAGCGAACCGGGAACATAAAGGAGTTACAGATGTGGTTCTGGGTGCCTCTGAGAAGAGGAGGTGAGTCGGGAATACGGTGCAGTTTATCTTTTCCTGGCGCATGGATCGAGTCTCTGTTTTCCTTTTCTTTTTCTCTCGCTTTTCAAAGAGGCGGGGCATGTGACTAAACGGACCAATGGCGAGGCGGTTAGAGCGCGACCACGCCCCGTCATCTGCGCGTCAGACACCAGCCAGTTTGACCGAGTGACCGCGGCACACAGGCCTGTGTGACGTCACATTACACCCGTCACCCCCAACACACGTCACCCCCAACACCCGTCACCCTACAACACCCGTCACTCCAACACACGTCACCCTACAACACCCGTCACCCTACAACACCCGTCACCCTACAACACCCGTCACTCCAACACACGTCACCCTACAACACCCGTCACCTGATACAGCAGATCTCTGGGGCACCACAAAGCGCGTGGCCCCTAGAATTGCCCTAACTTTCCTCCCCTTAGCGGCGCCCCGCCAATCATAACGCTCTAATATTAATATAATATATTAATACAATATAAACATTAATGCAGAAACGTTAACACACATATTGTGGGACAAGAATGAGTAAAAACACGCAGAAAACCAGCAGCATTAAAAGTTATATTGCACTTGAAGTGACTTTAAATTGCATTTGTGTTCAGAAGACTCTTCTGCTGAAATTGAGTAGTTTGAGTTTAACTGCTTTTTTCTGTTTACAGTTGTTCTGTATTGTAGATCATCACATTTCTGTGATCTCATACTCGTGTACTGATGCGAGCGATCTTCAACAATATCTCTTCTCCTCATCTGCATCAATATTTCACCACACTGGAGGTGTCTTCTGCTGAGATTCCCAACTGAATGACTGTCTGTGCTACAGAGAAGCGTTTGTTTACACGTGTCTGGGGAATAAAAGCTCATCAGAATATAATTATATAAGCAGCAAGAGAGACACGAGCTAAATGATTTCTCTTGACCCCTCGTGTAAAACATGCCACACTGTTTCATTAATTCATTATCTGGCAATATTAATTATAATGAGGCAAGTGAAATGAAGTGATTAGCTGGAATGGCCTTAAGTTAAGACTCTAATTCACAAATGATTTACGCTGATGAATCTGTTCTATTAACTCAACGCTTCTGTTCTAACGTACCTCGACATCTGACTATCCTTTCATTAATCCTTGTCATAGAAACATTGGTTTCCATAGTAACACGACAGGTTTGTTGAATAGGTTCGTAGCAGCACCTCTGTTGAAGATTTGTATGAAACAACATGTAATAGAGTTAATTTAATCTGAAAGATTACAGAGACAGAACAGACTTTAAAATACTTGACCTTGAATGTTTGGATTGATCTCTTCACTGCACCATGATGTCTGTTTGTACAAAAATAAAAAAGACATGAATTTCCTTGTCGTTGTTGCTCAACATTGTGGTTCTACATTTCATACATTCATGTTGATTTATCGGTTAAATTGTGAAATATCCATGTTCTTTAAACAGTGAAAATGTTATACAACTTTTCAAAAATAACCACATAAAGAAAATGCTCTTAAGATAAAGCGTTTGGGAGAGAGAGTATTGATGTATTCACACCAGTATTTCAGACAATATTAAAAGAACAATGTTGAAAGAATTGGCAGTGAGATCACCATGGCAACATGTTTCTTTTAAGCCTGTCTTTCATGAATTGGTTATGAAAAATGTTCCATTATCATCAAAGCAATAAATACTTCACTGCAACATGTTATTTTCTTGGGTTTCATTTCAAAGCATAAAAACAGGGCAAAACACTGAGCTGGTCCCAGTGTCTCTGTCTGTGTTATTTAAGGAACACTGGAAAACTGCACTGGTCCAGCTGCTCAAATAACAGCCTCTCGTAGACCTGAGATAATGTGTTTGTTTCTGTATCATCACAACATCAACCACATCAGACCAGTAAAACAGAAAATGTGGTTTGAATTTTTTTTGAGACATTGTGATTCATTTTTGTGAATGACATCAAATATCCTCATACAAAAACTCATTAATGCCTCAGTTGTTTCTCTTAAACAATGAGATTAAACAGTGATCAGACTGAGACTCTGTCGCACAAGTAGGTGTCAAACTGTTCGAAACGTGACATTTCATTTCAAACCCAAAATTATTAAGTTAATACTTGATAATAAAGCATGAAGATCTATGTCACATATGAAGTTAATTTCAACAAAACCTGCTCGAGCGCAGTATTCACTATTTAACATTTAAACACGCTTGTGGTGAGAGCAGACGCAGAGATGGTTGTGTACTAGAGTCACAGCGACACCTGAACCTGGAGTCCAGTAGATGTATGGACAGAACCAGAACTTACCCCAGCTGCGCACGCGCGGTCACCGCATCGTTCACGCGTGAAGACGCTCGTACCGAAATGGACTTTCTGCGGCAAAGCATTCTGGGAGTGAGTGACGTAACCGGCAGTGACCAATCAGCGCGCTCTCATGTTTCCGTCTCGTGAAGTTTGGCGCGCCGCTTTGAAAGAATCGTCAGATCAATTGAAATCAGGCAAGTTTTCTGATCATAACAATCGATCGTCGTGAAACGCGCCGTGAAAACATCGATAAGGACGCGGTGCAGCCGATCGCTGCCGAGTAATGCGTGTTTTTGTCCGATACCGTCAGCGCGAGAGACACAATGTCCACAAAAGAGATCAGACGTGAGTGGCGCTTGTTTATGTTTACACATCTGGCTAGTTTTTGTACTATTATACGCAAGATTATTTCATTATTATGATGTTTCACTTTTATCTTCATGATTGTCGTAAACAAACAGAGCTACAGAAAGCCAAGCTTAAAGCACAGAGCAGCAGGAACCTGAAGGAAGAGGCCAGTTTGTGTAATCAGCTGGGGGAGGCGTTCGCCAGATCGGGTACAGCAGACAATCTGACAAACAGCTGAAGAGTTGGGCAGAGATCGGATGATGTGTTATAATTATATCACCGGGGCGCCGCTGGGCTCTGTGTAAGAATAAGAGGATGGGCCCCTACAACACCCGGTCATCTAATAAAGCAGATCTCGCGGCGCCCTGTGTATTATAAGTGGTAGAAGTGTGAGCTTGCACTTGTTTTTTAGGTGACTATCGTTCAGCTATTGAAGAGCATCGACAAGAACTGGCCCTGTCTGAGATTCTGCATGATGTGATCGGCTCTGCTGTTGCCAATAGGAAGATTGGAGAATGTTACGCAGAACTGGGCAGCATTGATGCTGCGCTGAAGGTGAGAAATGGTTCTCAGCTTTGCCAGAAAGTCATGAGAGGAGTCGTCTCACATTGAGTTTCTCTCAGCACCAGAGACTTCATTTGGATTTGGCTCGATCTGTCGGTGATGCAGCGGAGGAGCAGAGAGCCCTGGCTACAATTGGACGGACGTACCTCTTCCTCTTTGACTCTGACCAATCACAGGAGAGCTTAAAGCATGCAGAAGATGCTTTCAAGAGAAGTTTAGCCATCGTAGATGAGCGACTGGAAGGTTACATAACAAATTTTATCCATGAATACATTGAATCCCATAATGCGGTGTGCTTGATTCAAGAAAAATGTCACTGCATTAGTACTGTAATCCACACATGTGGTGTAGCCTGTGAATTCTCCTGTCTAGCCTGCGGTGTTTGTGTCTGCAGGTTCGGTGTCGTCGCGGGAGCTCAGTGAGATGAGAGCACGTCTCCTGCTGAATCTGGGTTGTGTGTGTGACGGTCTGAAGGAGCCGCAGCGCTGCAGCCATTTCATCAAACAGAGCATCTACATCTCTGAGTGAGACACTGCACAACATAAAATACACACGATAATATGATGAATTATCATTTGGACAGTTTTTTTATAAGGTTATTTTAAACATGTAGGTCTTTATTTTGTATTAAAATAATATTTTGTGACAAAACGATATACCGCATAATAGTAATTAAAAGATGATAACAAGGGTTTAAAGTTTCAGACAGAGTAACTGTCATTCAGTAACTGATGCTGCAGAATGAATTAGTAGCTGTTAGTAGAAATTCTTTACATTTAGGAAGAACAATCTTCTCGAGGATCTTTACCGCGCCAACTACAACCTGGGCAGCATTCACTTCAGAAACATGCAGCACTCACGAGCCATGCGCTGTTTCGAACAGGCCAAAGAATGCGCCCGTAAAAACAAGGACAAATTCAGTGAGAGTGAGTGTTTCCACAGTATCGGCAAGGTAATTATGCAAACGCATCCAAACTGCATCAGTTGTGTCCTGTAGCTGTCCTGTTACTTAAATTGGTGTTTTTATATACGTGTGTGTTCAGATATTGCTTCACCTTGGTGATTTTGCGGCAGCGCGTCGCTGTCTGAAGAAATCCTTCTGTTTGGGCTCCCAGCAGCCTGCAGAGCGAGAAGCCGTGAAGAGAGATTTTAAACACGGTGAGAAGATCAGATGAGTGACACCTGATTAAGATTTACAAGAGATTTTTTGAGTCTAAGCTTCAAAATAAAAGATCTGGCAAACCTCCTATAAAGCTGATGTTGATGAAGCTGTCTGTGTGTTTGCTGCTTAGCGATCCGAGGCTGTCAGCTGGAACAGGCCATGTCAGAAGTGAGGGAGAAGTTTTCCTATGAGGCCATGGGGCTGTCTGAACAGATGGGTGATCTCTGCTGTAAAGTGGGCTGCTATAGCAAAGCGTTAGAAGCGTACCAAACACAAGTAAGATTTTCACTCCTCAAAAACCTATAAGCTTTGATTGATACAGGTCTGACGGTGTGTGTGTGTTTGGGGGGTGTGTGTTTAGCTGGCGTGTGCGGAGGCTTTAGGGAAGCCGGCCCGTGAGCTGGCAGTAATCCATGTGTCGCTGGCAGCCACGCACACGGACCTGCGGCAGCATCACAGAGCCGTGGAGCATTACAGACAGGAGCTACAGCTGAGGCAGGGAAACCCTAAAGAGGTAAATTAATAATTCATATTTAAATATATTAATATTTAAAAGCTAAAAATCATATAGCCTGCATGTTTATTTCACATGCATTCACTACAGCTTTTGAAAGTGAACAGTCACGCAGCATGCATGCTGCAGTATTCTGATATATTGTGCCGCTGTAATATTCAGAGTATTCCGCGCTGATGGATGTTCTTCCTGGTGTCTCATTCATCTGTGTGTGTGTCAGGAGTGTGAGACGTGGTTGAACATCGCAGGCTGTCAGGAGGAGATGGGCGAGCCCGTGGAGAAGATGGATGCCAGTTTCACTGCGGCTCTGAGCTGCGCTGAGAGATCAGGAGCAAGACTACAGGTTCTACAGTTTCTGACAGTCAGTCTTCATGTGTCACATCATACTGACCTGTCACAGAGTGTGTGTGTGTGTGTTCAGAGGCGTGTCTTGAAGGCGTGGCTACAGGCCCAGCGGCGTTGTGGCTCCTCCCAGTGTGAGGACACGGAGGCTCGGCTGCAGGAACTGTGTGCACGTGATGGGCGGAGTCTGGAGGAGAGTGAGGATGAAGAAGAGGAGGAGCTGGAGAACAGTGAACCTCTGGAGGACAGTGATATTCAGTGCTCAGACTCGGGTGAGAAACAGTTAGAATGGTGTTTAAGTATTTTCGGTCCACAACAGGCTGATGATTCAGTGTGTGTGTGCAGATGAAGATCTGGAGGGCTATGATAAGATGGTGACGGGCAGGAGAAAGACTCAGAAGGTGAGCTGAGCCTATGAGCTGTGATCTCAGTGTTTTTCCTCTGTCATCTTGCATGGTTCTGCTGTGTGTGCAGTGGAATCGGAGGAATGAGAAGGGAGAGACTGTTCTACACAGGGCCTGTATCGAGGGCAATTTAAAGCAGGTTCAATACCTGCTCCACCAGGTGGGTTTAAACTTATTCCTGTGTCACATTTGGTGGTACGTGGCGTCAGAAATGCCACAGTTGTGGAATCTCAATGAATATTTCCTCAGACCACTGTGAGGGTTTGGATTAAAGCACACAGTGAGATTTGTTTGAGGAAAGTGACGGGTTTCAGCTCATGTGCAGTTGTGTTTCTCTGTCAGGGTCATCCGGTGAACCTCAGAGATTACTGTGGGTGGACAGCCCTGCACGAGGCCTGTAACTACGGTCATGAAGGTTCTGCCTTCAGCATGATCCAGTTTTATGTTTGATCACGCTGGAGTTTTAGACCATCTGACAGTATGAATGTCTGTCTCTCTTTAGAGATTGTTGCTTTGCTGCTAGAACATGGAGCAAATATAAATGACCCGGGGGGTCGCGACTGTGAGGGGGTCACGCCCCTGCACGACTCGCTGAACTGTGGCCACTTCCACGTTGCCCAGCTGCTGGTGAGGAAGGGCGCGTCAGTCACGGTTCGCAATGCTAAGGTCAGAGCCACGAACACGACCTTTAACACACGTCATCATTCATTGACGAACAGCCGTGATTTGAATCAACAAACGTTGTTTGTCCACCTGTGTTTTTTATAACGATGAATTTGTTTTGTGTGTTGTAGGGACACACACCTTTAGAGACACTGCGTCAGTGGTTTAAGACCTACAGCCGAGAGTTAGATCAGGCCACGAAGCAGGAATGTTTAGAGACTGAGAAACTTCTGAAGAAAGCTCTGTCAGGCGACGGTGAGACATTAAGTTATTCACAAAAAAGATTTAAGGAAGTGGGATAATTACTGAAGGAGATTTTTGGAAGTTTGTCCAGCAAAATGTTTGGGGTTGCTGTTATGTTTCTGTGGTGTTCTCCTGCAGTCTGTGTTGTGCCGCTCGCTCCACACCAGCAGAGAGACCTTCAGGACAGTCAGATCTACGATGCAGAGTGTTCAGAACCGCTGCTGAGACGGGAGGAACATCCCACCTCACCGCAGTGGACCTCTCCCCGTCCACATGGCAGCCCTGCCCCAGTAACCTCTTCCTCCAGACACAGGGGCTCTGCTGGTGCGTCACGCCGGTCAAGGGAGATGGAAGCAGATGTTCTGTATGAAGTAAGGAAGGATCTTGCATTTATTTTGATGAGTATTTTTATTTTTCAGAGTGGCATTCAGTGTTGTTTGACACTTTTCTCTCTCTTGTCCCTTTAGAACGACAGCAGTTCGTCAGATTTTTCAGACATTGATTGTTCAGTTAGTCCTCTGTGTTCTGTACGGTCAGCGCCACGTTTACCAGCTGCCCAATCCCCACAGGAAGTGCTGCCCAGTCAGGAAGTGCCCTCCATATATGGGGTCAGGGATGGTGGGCTGCCTGCACTGACAGAATCGGGCAGAATGCAGTACCAGAAGGCCATGCAGAACCTGGGCAGTGCCAAATCCCGCCTTCTCTCTCAGAGCCTATCAGAGCCGGCCTTTAGCAGCACTCCAGCAGTGTCGGCAAACAGCAGATCAGCCTTGGTCCCTGAAGACGAGTATATGGCAGATGATTGGCTGGAGGATGACTTGGGAGATGTCCAGCCCAAGAAGAAACGGAGAGTTTCTGAGCATAATGTCCTACGAGAAGCGTCACCGAAACATCTGAATCGTTTCTCTGTATCCGCTGAAGCGCCTCCAAAAGGTGTGACACTCATCACTCTTGAGCTGCTGAGTGTTACGGTCATTATAATAATGATGGTGAATCATCTCAGTGTTCTGATTCTGTCTGGGTTTGTTTGTGACCTCTGTTTCTCTTTGCAGTTCAGAGCTCCTCCAGCAGGGGTCTCTCTCTACAGAAGCGAGGCAGTAAGTCTCGACAGGTGAAGATGAATCAGCTGCCTGGAATGGTGATGCTGGGTAGACGAGAGGTCAGCAGGTCACAGAGCCCCACCACAACCTCTGACACTGACCCGCCCCCGACACCCCATCAGCCAATGGTAATACAGACCTCACCACTTTATTGGCTAGCATGATGTTTCCCAAAAACAGTTTTTATACATTTAATATTACACTTAAATATTAAGTGTGTACTGATGAACAGTAGAAGATTTGATTGACACTTTATTGGGTTGCTTGTTGAATTTTAATATGCCAAGGTCACAGTCATCATATTATTGTAATGAAGAAATGATTAAATCATTGCCATAAATGAGTAATATTTGTGTTGTTTTGTAAAGCCACCCACAGGGCTCCAGAGCAGAACAGCACATGTGCCTGCGCCAATCAGAATGAGGGTCAGAGTTCAGGACAATGTCTTCTTGATTCCTGTTCCACACAGGTCTGATCTGGTTCTGTTGTATCAGTTTGTGTGGAGTGTTTGTGTTGTTGTGACTGTATTGTGTGTTGTAGTGAGGCAGATGGCTGTACAGTAGCGTGGTTGTGTGATCAGGCAGCCCAGCGCTACTATCAGACGTGTGGATTACTGCCGCGTCTCTCCCTGCAGAAAGAGGGCGCTCTTCTCTTACCCACAGACCCTCTTCTGTCTGTGCTACACACCAATGAAGAGGTCAGTCTGTCTCTTCATGTCTGTTGTCCTCCACACGTCACAGACAGAAGCAAAGCCAGAGGAGCATAAATGGGTTTATTAACATTGGTCATTAAATATAATGGGTGGTGACTGTAAAACTCAGACAATGAGCCCAGAGCATAATCTGTACCTAATCTGACACCACGTGACAATCATTTCAAAATAAAGACCAAAATGTGAGTTATTGAAGTGCCTATGTCTCTGTTTTGGACGGATGGATGGATGGATGGATGGATGAATGGATGGTGGGCAGGTGTTTGCTGAGGTGTGCTCATGGGATCTTCCTCCTCTTCCTGAGCGTTACAGGAAAGCGTGTCAGACTCTGGCAGTGGGTGAGTGCTTCCCTGCAGCAGTGTGTCTCACTGAACATGGCGCTTGAATACATGTTGATGAATGTGTGTGTGTTTCAGAGGAGAACGGCCGTGTGTCTCGGCTGTGTGAGGTTCAGGATCACAGCTCCTGTGTGAGGATCTGTGGACTGAGTTTGCCCCCGGCGTCTCTGGCTCCTCTCCTCCGAGCGTTAAAACTCCAGGCCAGCCTTACTGAGCTCCGCCTCTCCGGCAACCGGCTGAACGACGACCTGTTACCCGAGCTGATGTCTGCGGCTGCCACTATGCCCACGCTACGGATTCTGGACATATCAGCCAATCAGATCACTGGAGAAGGACTGAAGAAAGCATCAGATGTTTTTGAGGGGCGGACTCAACATGCATTTCCTGTAACTATGTCCTTTCTCTTCTCTTCTTTACCATGTTCTGGTAAAGTTATGATATCAAACTTTATTGACAGGAATGTTGAATGAAGCTGTTGTTCTGGTAATGATGTTTCAGCAGTGAGCTGTACTCTGAGTTCATGTGTTTGATGTGAATATTTCTCACTCAGGATGTTTGCAGGTGTTGTTGGGGGAGTGAGTGCCGTTTTGGCTGGTTAGTCACAGTCCTGTTCTTTACCTGTGAAATCCTTAAATAGCTTTGAGTCCAGGGTGCGATTATCGTGTCTGCAGACAGACGGTTAATACTGGTTCTCTGGTAAATAAGGGAACATAGATCTACAAAACGACCATCTGAAGGTTGTTTGTGTTTTAGAAATGTATATATCTGTATTTAAAAGTGTTCTGCATGCATGCATGTATTTATTTCTGAGGGCAAAATAATGAGGGAAATCATTTTAATTGATAATTATTGTAAATGTTTACAGATAAACTGAAGATGTTTCTGGCACAAACACAGAGATTAAATGATAGAGTAGACCACAAACAAATATCTTGAGTTGAGATATGAGGTGATGTTTTGAAGTCGTAGCAGAATGTGATGTTTTCTGTGGGTTATTATCTGTTGAGGTGTTTGTTTGTTATTCACACTTTAGTACCGACTGCTTGCTCAAAACCAGCTGATCTTTTGCTTGCTTGTTACCATGGTATCAGATGATAACGTGCTGCTCAGACGCATGTGTCCGAATAGTGATGGATTGCTCATATAAAGGGTGTTTTAATAACCCCACAGAAGAGAGTTTGTGATATTGATTGTATCTGATGGGTCTGTGAATTGTACTGAATTCATCAACTGTTGCACCAGTGATGTTGCTTTAAAGTGTTTAACCATGATACACATTCAGAAACTGCAGTATGACTTCGTGCTCATCTCTGTCCGTCTGTCATGTGTCTGTAGTGTCTGGAGGAGTTGAATGTGAGTTTGAATCCTCTGGGGGACGGGTGGTCACTGGCTCTGTCACACATTCTGTCTGTCTGTCCGCTGCTCTCCACACTGTCTCTGCAGGCCTGCGCTCTCAGTGCCCGGTTTCTCCAGCAGCACAGACTCCTGCTGGCCGCCGCCATGAGCGGTGAGTGTGTCTCCCTCAGCACTGACACAATAACTAACTGTTACCATAACTAAAGATGTCTCTCCCCTTACTCATCTGATTGTGGAGGAAAGGAAAGTGCTGGGTGTGTATTAATAACTGTGTGTATTGTGCAGTAATAAGGCTGATGAAACGGAGATGATGTGATGCTTTTCTACATAGAGATCCATAATCTTTGATGGTTTTATGTTGTTCGTTATTTCAGGCACCGGTAACCTGCGGTCAGTGTGTCTTTCCCATAATGCACTGGGCTCAACAGGTTTTGAGCTTGTGCTGAAGACATTACCAATGCAGTGTGTGACGCACCTGCAGCTCTCTTCAGTGTGTAGAGACTCTGATCAGCCGCCACTGGATGTTCTCACTAAGATTCTTACACAGGTGCTCTGACACTCACACACACACACTCGTCCTTTATCATGGAATCATCAGATCATGTTTGTTTTCATGTTAAACTGTAATTAGATTTAAACTAAAAATGAATTGAGAGAATTTACCTCTCATGTGGAACGGAGCCATTGCTACACTAATGACCCATACTGAACAAAATCATTCTTTAATGTGTGTGTGTGTGTTTTCAGGGCGACTGCCCACTTACACACTTGAGTCTGGCTGGAAACGGCCTCACAGATCACAGCATCCTCTCTCTCACCAGGTATCTCTCTCTTCCTCTGCTGGTCGAGCATCTTTGATATTCTGGATCCACTTGTTTGTTTCCGTGTTAAATTAAAGGTTTGTGTTTAGGTGTCTTTCTGTCTGTCCTTCTCTGGTATCTTTGGACCTGTCAGGGAACCCTGCCGTGACCTCAGAGGGCCTCAGATGTCTTCTGAACGCCCTTGTTGACGCCCAGCGACCTTTGACCCATCTCAATCTTCAAGGTAATCGATGATTGTGATGTACAGGTTTATTTTGTGCACCTACAATGCGTTTCTGTTGTGTATTTGGTTTAGTGGTTACAGATTACGATTAACCCCCAGTGTGTGAATTTATTTTAAAATAAACAAAATATTGGGAATTTTTCATTCAGTTAATCAATCGTCCGATTAATGGATTATGAGAATAATTAGTTGCAGCTCTAAAGCACACAGTACATATTCCTCAAACGTCTCGTGTCTCTTCACAGGGTGTGGGGTGTCTGGCCCGTGGGGCGACATGAGTCTGGACAGCTTATCTGCTCACGTACGAGACCTGCGTCTGTGTTCTCAGAGTCTCAATAAACTGGACCAGAATGCATTGCGGCAGAGCTGGGCCCACAGAACACATCCTGTGCACATCTTCTCTCGTAACTCCAAATGTCTGCTGAGTGTCAGTGGAGATTCCCAGTAAAAGCTGCCCACTGGTTCATTTAAAGTCTCCTCTCATCATGCTGCAGCACGCTGACCTGTGGTCCTAAAGTATTTATAACGTTACATTATAAGATCACATACAAAAGCATTTAAAGTGAACAAATACTTGTACACATTTGTCTGTGAATGTTGTTGCATGTCTTGTGATGTCATTGTTTGTTTTAAATGACAAATGTAAGTTTCTGTGTTTTTTTTGGGACTCAAAGCTGTTTTATTGTAGAATTATTTCTCCACATTCTCTGTGATTGAGTTTCCGTATGAAATGGATTTGAGATTCACGTACAGTGTTGTGATCCGACAGGCGGCTTGGCAGAACTTGAACAATAAAATAATCTTTCAAGCAAATTCTGTTTTTGTAGTAACGGAAATCTAAAGACAAGTTTGTTTCACACATTTAATTTTGCTGCAAAAAAATTTCCAGTACAAAAAAAGCCATTCATGTGAAAAAAAACATGCAGAGGTGATAGCAGCTTGACAACAGCTCAGCAGGACGTGTAAATTTAACCACAGAGCAACACCAAAATACTTTCTGCATTTCAGTCTGTGCAATTACTTTAAGTTGCTGATCCAAGTTGCCGATTTCTGTGTCAGCAGATGGAAAAGTAAAATATTTTGGCAGGTTACATGAAAATGTACTGGTTAAGATATTACAACTAGCAATACTAAGCAAATGCTTCATTCTCTACTAGCGCTTGCAAACACCAACGTTTATACAGATGGTTGATGGATTGTCTGTGGTTGAGAGTTCCTCCACCAGAGTACCAACGTACTTGCCCACAAAAGTCTTACACAGAGTTTTTAGAAAGCCAATCTCATCACAGACATTAATCAGCTTCTGTTTAACTTCATCCTGTAGAAGAGATGTTGGAACAGATGGTATTTGCGGTATTTGATATTTGTAGCATGTCTTTTGTTTTTGTGGGAGAACACTGACCTGAGTTGCACCGCTGGAAATCTGTTTCTTCAGCTTCCTCATGGCCCACTTACATGCCCAACACATTCCAGGAAGATCTTGACCTGCCCTGACCATAATGTCACCCTGACAGGACAGATTCAACAAGTACAGCAAGTGATTACTGTAGTTACAATGTTGTAGGTTCTGCACCTGAAACAACTTCATCTTTATATTTTACTACATTATCACACATAAACATGAAGGCAAATGAACAGAGGATGGTGCAAATGTTGACATATATTACACAGGTGTCTGTGAAAAACAAACTTGAGCAGAACGTACTCACAGAGCTTTTTTCATTTCCAGTAAAGGTGATTTCAAACATTTCCCTCTGAAGGGCACACACTGAGAAGTGAAGAACACAACATGATGACCCCTAATGAGAGCACTAAACAACATTATCCAGCCTTACCAGTGCTAGTAACACACGCAAGCACATCTAATGTCAGGTCAAATTAGTTTGGAATTTAAGAAGGTCTGAAGATTTTTAAGGAAACATTTAGAGATGAATTGAATGATGTTTACCTGAGGACATCAGCAGGATGAGAACAGTAACTTTAAGCATCATGTTTGTGAGGCTGAAGACTGAACCTGATGAACTCTCGGTGCTTTAGAGTTTGCAGTCGTTCAGTGGATGTTTTATGGTGATCTTGTGTTTTTATACCTCAGGCAGAAACCACAGACATGCATGAAATCTATGACACCCTCTTTTTCATTGCTATGTGTGATACTTTTGTTCTGTCACAGTTGATTATTTTGATCCACATGCCTAAACATTTTATTCTACATTTAATTGAACCTCATAGCATGCAGAACCAGCAGTTGTAGTGAAATTATTCAAGAGCTTCAGAAACATTGATCATTCCCATAATAAATAATCTAATGCCATAAAGTAACTGTGAGACAGAAATGCAGTTTGTAGGATGTTTATTTAATCATAGCGACACCATTCAGTCAACATTAACACTTAACTAAAAACCCTCTCACTCTCATACTCCCAAACTCCTTCACAAAGTGTTTGTCTCTCTGTAAATATGTTTACCTCACCGTCATCAGCGCTCTCAAAATGTAGAATTACATTTTAAAACATGAGGATGGAAGAAATGATTTGTGTGGCTGTTGATGTTGATTTTCTCATGATGGTCACAAAACAAAAGTTAACAAAACTTGAGCAAATCACAGCAAGAATTTGCTATTCTTCAAATATCTCAATTTGAAGAAGTGTGTGTGTGTGAGTGTGTGTGTGTGTGTGAGTGTGTGTGCGTGTGTGTGTGTGTGTGTGTGTGTGTGTGTGTGTGTGTGTGTGTGTGTGTGTGTGTGTGTGTGTGTGTGTGTGTGTGTGTGTGTGTGTGTGTG
>JBAJNP010010337.1:6059-16604 GCA_036877545.1 Yasuhikotakia modesta
GATGCTGGTCTCTTGTTAAGAAACACTGATGCTGGTGTCTTGTTAAGAAACACTGATGCTGGTCTCTTGTTAAGAAGCACTGATGCTGGTCTCTTGTTAAGAAGCACTGATGCTGGTCTCTTGTTAAGAAGCACTGATGCTGGTCTCTTGTTAAGAAAACTGCATTAGAGATCTTAAGGCACACCTCCCAGGCTCTTTTCTGAACCCACCACTTCCTTGTTTCTGATCCTAATAGAGGACTAGTCATCACACAGGCATATTCAGTCATTATATTTTATATATGTACATATTTTACTGCCAAAATCACATCTCTTTAATAAAACCTCTGTCACTTGTAACAATAAACTAATAAATAAAGACAGTCAGTTGTGTCTCTCTTAAAGCTGAAGCAGCAGGAGGCCATACATGGATTACAAACACACACAGATGTTTGTTCAGGTTACAGAGAGGTCAGTTACTGTTCCACAGAAGCCAGTGGAGTTGAACAAAGCTACAGTCACACGCACACGCAGAGAGCTATTCTTTTTCATTCTTTTTTTGTAAACAGTAGAATGACTGGTTTTCCAAAAGCTGTACCTTAGTCTCATCTGTCCACAAAACGTTCTCCCACACAGGCACACAGCACAAAGGTTAAGTCAGCTTTGAAACTTTCTAACTGGCTTCAGGTGTGATTGCTATATTGTCAGCACCTGTCACTTGCCACAGGGGAGTTTAAGCGCAGTGGGTTTCATCACGCGCTTGAAATCTAATAATTGATCTGCAGTTATAAAAGGGTGCCAACAATTTTGTTTTTGTCAATTTTTTGTGTAAAAAGTTTGTATATATTAGGTACTTTTCTGTATTTTTCCAACGCACATCTGTTAGATCTGAAGATCTGTTAGACTTTTGGGGTCCAGGTTTCTTCAGACAGTCACTGATAACTAGGATCCGAAACAGTATGAAACCAAAACACAGAGGCTGATATAGATGCTAACATTTTTATCAAAGAGAAAGCTATTACAGACATTTTACAGTCTTCTACAGCACTAAATGCTAGAGTAAGACCCATGCCATCACAGGGATTTGAAAACAAGCATTTTGAAGGTAATTTCCATCCAAATTCACGAAAATATCAAAGCCTTCACATCTAAAAACATTTTATTTCATAACGAAAATGGCAAAAAAAAGTGCATACTCAACCCCCACAGTGTTCTAGGAATGGCAAAGGATTGTTGGTGATTTGAGGCAGAAAGAAACTCCATGCATCCTTCAAAAGAGACAAATGAGGGAGGCGAAACTTCCAAGCACCCTACAGACAGAAATCTCCTTCAGTGACACTTGATGATAGACCAGCGGAGACATGCAGACTTCTGTGTGAGAAGCAGCCGATGTCTTCAGAGAAAGATGATGTGTAGAAATGAATCTGGCTGTTTGATCGCAATGACAACCATAACAGTTAAAACAGGTTTTACACCCAAGATACAATACCTCTCAAAGGCATGATCACCTGACAGTGGAGTAATGCACCGTGGGTAGTGACTGACTCAAGGGACTACCACAGCTATAGGAACAATAAGGCTCTGTCCACACACTGTGCTCTATTCCAAACAAATCCAGACCCACTGCAAGCAATGAAAACAGAGGCGTTTGTTCAGGCAGTGAAGTCAGTAGCTGGTTGATCTGTAATGGTTGCCATGGTAATGATTTAAGTGTTAACACAAAGAAACACACGAGCACAGAACTACGCTCATGTCTGTCATGAGATAAGAAATACAATAAAATAGTGCAGTTAATTTGTGCGGTTACACCAGGTCAGTTTACGGTTGTAGTTTTCCTCTAGCAAATACACAGAGACCTCAATGACATGCGGTTCCATTGATTTTGGATCTGATCGGGCCCTGAGTCTGTCCACTGCATGCGGTAATATTGTCCTGACAGAAATAATACAACATTTATTAACAATCGGGTCTGGTGAACATAGAGGTTTTCAGCCATTTTAAATAAAAAAAGAGCTTTTTTCTGAGCATTTTTAAGTTGCTTTCAGGTATGTGTCACTTTAAACCACAGGTGTAGTTCAGATATACCGTACATACAACTCTCTCCTTTCCATTCTATAATGAGTTTGTGAAAGATAAACACACCTAACTGCAGGCTGACTGACAGGAGAAAGTGAATATAAACTTTATTCATTTCCTCATTTAATATATATTTTGTTTAAAGCTGCTTTGAAGCAATGTTACATTGTACAATGCTCTATACAAATAAAACTGAATTGAATTTAATTGAATAGGATCAACCGATATTCACATTTTTGAATATTTTCTTAAATTACTGGAGGCTGTCAGGAATGCTGTAAAGAGGTTTATTAAATCTAGTCACAATATGTGCACATTCATTAATAATCTTTAATATGATGAAAACAAATTTATTAATGTCTTGCCTCATTGACAGCTATGAAATGCATTAATTTACATTAATAAGGTAATTCTATTGATAAATGGTGAAATGGTTTGCAGTTTATATTCATTAACTTAAGCCCAACTCTAAAATGTATACTCTCGCACCAGTGACCATAAGCCCCGCCTTCTTTGATATGATTGGTCATCATATCAAACTGTGACATTGACAACCAATGTTAGATAATATCTTTCAATCAATGTTATAATATCACTGAAGCATCAAAGCAAAATAATATTAGTGACTTATTTCACAACTTTTATTACATAGACCTCAAACATACCGAGATCAGGAACTCAGTGGTGGGTACAGCTGTGCTGCAAATCGAATACAGCTGACAAATATAGAGTACATTACATTGTTGTTGCCTACAGTCAACCTAAAACACGCAATACAGACACACGTGTGAATGAAGTTCTGTGTTTAAAGCGGATAAAGAAAACAAACTTACATTTCTCCCCAGGATTGTTCATCCCCACATTAAGCGTCTGAGGTTCTGTACGGAGTCACTCTTCCTCATTATGACATCAATCTGCACAATCACTCATGGGTCAGTTTTACATGTCAAACACTTGCATTACATATTTCTATGCATTTTCTATTGTTACAAAACATCCAAAAAGTTATACATTTAAAAATGCCTGTTTAAAGCTTTCAGACTAGCTTTCTGATTTCTTGATATCTATATTTATATCTTTCTATAAACTGTTGCCCAATGGCTTTAGAATAAATGTTTGATGAAAATGACAGAACTGTTTAAGAAGTATATTTAACCCTCAGGTCTGCATTCGGCTGTTCTGCAGTCATTCCACATTGCACACTTGTTAGCATAACACCCACAGAGCTGCGTTTATGAATCAAGGAACATGAGTTCAGCAAAAAGTATTCTTTACTTTTCAACTAGGAAAAACGGTCACACCTCAGATGGCCTGAGAGTGAGAAAAGAGCATCATTTCAGACTTCATTTCACTGGACACACTCAAACTCTTCTCAGTAGTAATGAGAGACTTGAACCTGTTGTCACACAACTGTGTTAATTATCAGTCAGTGAATCAGCTCTTGTGGGAACAGGTCTCACCTGTGACACCGCAGGAGAAGCTCATCAATAACAGATTGAGGAGAGCACAGTGGCCACAGTGACTCAAACCCACCGCAGGAGAAGCGTTAGGCGTGTGCTTAACTTCCTCTTCACTCTTATTATATAAATAAGTTCCATCAGAGTAAACTTCCACTGCTTATGCAAATAACTGTCACCATAAAATACATTTCTGTTAAAGACTTTTGGCCACCCTATAAGAAGTTACATAACCCAGCCGACAGCATATGCTAAGCAGAGGCTGTTAACTGACTGGAGATGTCTGAGTGATCGTCAAATGAAGTTAAACTCAAAACTGAGGCAAACTGCTTATATTGATTGTGAACACCCACCTATCAACACAGAGAATCAGTCTGGAGGTTTAGTTGAACCTGTTGACACATTTCCAATAGGCTGTTAGCATGACTGATTGAATCACACACACTGTTCTCTCTGTAATATAAGGAAACTATAAGCAAATAGTTGTATTTCTGTTGTTGATTAAATTGACCATTAAGCAAAAAATAGTAATTTGACTAAAACTATAAATCATATTTCGCTAATATTTACTAATATTTACAGCTAGTACTTTTGAATGTACAATTCTGCAATAAAAATCTTAATCATTATTTTTACATTTACAATTTGTTTTTTGGGTTTCACCAAGTGAAAACCTGAACTAACCTTGTCATAAAAGATAACTGACCTGAACACACAGCCATGGTCTACAGGGGTCTTTTCTGTCATGTAATGTCCTGTTTTGTGGATTTCTTGTTGTCATGATGACTTCCACGTGTTCCCTGCTGAAAGCATTAGATTCGTGGTCATTAGCACTGTATTCAACGTTTCTTCAGTATCTTACCATTGTCATGTTTAACTCAACACACTTGACAAGAACATTACCAGTCTCTACATGGTAATGATGAAACTGGTGGGCTGTATTAACAAACATAACCTAATCATGTATGGGTGGGCAGAGCCTGAGCGCTGCAGGTATTTGTAAATCTAAGGATTAGGTTACATTTTTATGAAGCTGTCAGGATGTTGTGACAATGAAACTACAAAGTTTCAAGTCATGATGTTTTGTGAAGGTACAACCTGCAACATTTGCATTTAATATGCTTGTAAAATCTGTATAAAAGGTATAATAGAACGATTCGATCAACGTGAACTTTTGTCTCCAGTCTCTCTAGATGCTTCATGTCAAATATGCATAAAAATTCCTGTGATCTCTTGGAAACTTTCAAGGAAAATTGAGATCCAGTCTTTCTGCCTGACAGTGAGATGTCTAATGCAAGTAGCATTTAATCAACATTTAAACTTTTTGTGTGTCATATTTACACATATAAATCACATGAGTTTTGATGCTCACAGCTTCACATACAGCTTTAGATATCACAGACATGTCCATCACAACATGAAATGGGATATTAAAGATAATTTGAATTGCAGATAAACTTTGTATGTGTGTAAATAAAAATGTGTTTTTAAAAACGAAAACTAATTCATGTTCTGTGGATGTGATGAAGGTTGAATTTGTGCTGGACTGCTCCTGTCATTAAATGTGATCAGAGTGATGTGTAGTGGCTCCAAACTGAACATCACAAATGAAGCAAGATCATCATTCATCTTTGTACAGTTGCACAGTGATTTTAGAGATTCATGTTGTTTATTTTTTATTTGGTTATGTTGCAGCCTAATACTGAAACTGTTTAAATGTGTTTTTTCTCATGAATCTTCACTCGGCACTGGAGCTCGGCAGTGGCAGTCTGTCTCCAAACAGAGACCATCCCTTTGGATTGTGGACGTCATGATCTGGGATTACCAATCTCAGGGTGGGAAACACATATTCACATGTCTATTTTCACATGTATCCTCCCCATAGGTGAGCTATAGGCTCTGCATTCTGGGACGGCTCGCTCAGCTACGCTTGTCGGCAGCGGCACCACCGGAGTTCACAGAGTGCTTTAGCCATTGTGACACTTAATATAGTGTTACAGCATTGAGTGAGTGACAGAAAATGTCTCAGAAACTTTTGTAAGCTCTGTTTTTGTAGCTATGTCTTTTTATTTGTCTTTATTTAAATATTTGAGCATTTTACTAATTCATTGAAAACATTGTAAGCAATCAGATATTGGTTTGTACATTTACTCATTTAGCAGATGCTTTTATTCAACGGCGCTTACAGTGAAATCAAGGTACACATTTTTATCAGTACTTGTGCTCCCTGGAACACAATATTTGCGCTGCTAACACAGTTCTCTACCGGTTGAGCACAGGAACAGGAACACTATTTCTTTTGTTAATATTTTTGTTAAATGAAAGGAATCATTTACAGCTAAATATTTGTAATACAAATGTAAAAATGTTTAATTGAATTTGTCCTTTTTCAGAAACTCAAGCTGTGTGTTAAGATGATGTAACTGGGCTACCAGAAAGTATTTTAACATCAAGACAAAATGTAGAAAAAAGTTTTAAAAACATGTTTATCATTGTCAACAGCAAGAGCCCTTTATAAACCATAAAACATGATCCAGCGAACAGACTAACACTATCTCTGACAGAATAATTCATGAAACATTCTCAGGTTTCTGGAAACTTTCTCAGGTTTTTCTCTTAATAAATTATGAGCAGTGTTTCATTAAGTGCATGTGACCTGAGCTAATGTAGGTGGTGCTATCAAGTCATTTTGCCACCTACTTCTGAACATTATACCAAATGTGCAAAGTTTCAGTACTTGGGCTGTGGGACCTACAGTGTGAGGAGCAGCCAGCAGCCCATCATAATCTGATGATGGTCTCTGCAAAGCATTGAAACCTACTGTGTGTATATGTGTGTGTGTGAGCATTTAGTGTGTGTGTATATGTGTGTGTGTGAGCATTTAGTGTGTGTGTATATGTGTGTGTGTGAGCATTTAGTGTGTGTGTATATGTGTGTGTGAGCATTTAGTGTGTGTGTATATGTGTGTGTGAGCATTTAGTGTGTGTGTATATGTGTGTGTGAGCATTTAGTGTGAGTGTGTATATGTGTGTGTGAGCATTTAGTGTGTGTGTATATGTGTGTGTATATGTGTGTGTGTGTAAACAGTGGTTCAGGAGCGTCTCTGATGATTAGATGATGTTATCAGTGTTTGGTCCTCTGCTGGGTTCAGGGCATGTTCATATATTTAATTAAAATGCCATCGCCAGTAGACAAGGGCAGTTATCTAGCACAGACACCCCCCTGCCTCTAATTTAAAGATTATCTGCTGTGATTGGCAGGTGAATGTAGAGATGAAGTAGGTGGACAAAGGGAACATTCAGTGAAGTGACACGCCAGGACTGAACACACCCCACCATCACCAGACTGCTCCATTTCCATGGCAACCATGGTCAGTACAGTATGGCTGATGTAGTGGCTAACAGCTGCCATGCAATGCGCTCGTCTTAACCTTTATTTCCTGTGATAAACAAACCAGATAATTACAGCCATGATTTTAACATCTTCAAGAGAAACATATTTAGAAGCATATGAAGTTAGTTTGATGTTAGTCAACAGTATTCACCTGTAGAAAAACAAAAACGCACAAACAAAATAAGATTCAATATATTGATTGATATGTACAAAAGTTACTGACAAAACTGTAAAAATAAGTGTTACTAAGTGTAAACATTTGTAAGTGACACTTCCTGCTGCCAGCTGGTGACACTATAACTCCCAACAGCCTCATCACTGTGATCAGCCCACAGCACAAACATCACTCCCATGTTTACTGTAAGTTGCTAAATGCATGCAGAAGATATGAGACACTTACCTAACTCGTCACCTGTTCATTGCCTCACCATGGCAACATTTAATTCCTGTTTTAAGTGACACAGTTCCTTTTGTCTGTTGGCGGCACTATGACTGACACAGAACACAAAATCATTCAGTGTATGCAGAAGATACAGTACCATTACAATACAGACATTTACATTTACTCATTTTGCAGACACTTTTATCAAAAGTGACTTTGAGGTACACATTTTTTTATCAGTACTTTCATTCCCTGCGATTGAACCCTCAACCTTTGCACTGCTGATGCAATTTGTACCAGCTGAGCTACAGGAACACTATATGCTCCTAACACCCATATCTAAGCTTTTACCAACAGCCAGCCAGTATGTGTGTGCCAAATTTCCTGCCATGTTAAGCATGTTAAGAACCTCAAATACACCTTAATGTAGTTTGCTTGCGACTGTCAATGAGAAATTGTCTGTTTCCCATTTTTCACCATAATTGAATGTGCCAGCATCTTCCATGTCTTAATGAGATGTGTGGCAAGTTGCATCTGAAACAGATCATCATTTATTTCATATGTATAAAATTGGCTTTGAGCCACTGCCATATGTAGATTTTAATTGAATACATATCTGATATCCAGACATCCAACCTATAAAGTTATACATGTAAGGATATTTAAGGATATGGAGTTATAATATAAGGGTATATGAAGACCCTATGCTATATAAGGATATATACTGGGGCAGCTGTGGTCCTACTGGTTAAGGCTTGTAATCAGTAGGTTGCTGGTTCAATTCCACGAGGGTCATTGATGGAGCTCTTAAGAGTGAATGACTGGAGTCTTTTTGGGGGGAGATTAATGTAAACACATGCATCTCACACGAGGCTTATGAATGTAAGTGTAAACAAGCAGGACAAAAAAAACTAGATATGTACTGAGCAGTAAGACTTGCAGTGCAAACACAGTCTTGTTCACACTACAGTAGCCACCAAAATATTACTTTTGCAATTTGAGTCATTTTTACACTAAAGGTTTACCCTAACCATTTGCAGGTTTCTACTGTGTCTACATACTGTATTAACTCTATGAGTAGTGCGGCCCCTGAGGTCACTGTGTGCTCCTCTGACCTCCATCTGAAATCACTCACAGATGCTGTCTATAAACTCTGTGTTCTTACAGCATTTGATCACAGCCTGTGGAGATCACAAGCGATTCTGAGGACTGCAGCCAATCACAGCTTGTTTGGCTGAGAACCTATCAGAGCGCAGAACTGACGGCTCACCGATGATTGGAGCTCAGCGATGTTTGGAGCTCAGCGATGTTTGGAGCTCACAGAAGATCGACCAACATCATAATTAATCAACTCAACTAGTTTTGACTTGTGATTTTTATGTGGCTGCATGTTCTGGGATATTTAATACTCCACATACAACTCTGACCAGCGGAAAAGAGATTTAATGTATCATGATAGATACTTCAGCTTTCCTTCAAATCACTGGCCTCAGTAACAGTGACACTGGATACAGAAAACACCGGTAAAACACAACACTGGATATACATTGGACTGAGACACTTACAGTGCAGAATAGAGTGAAATAGTGCATCACTCTCCTAACACCTGAGCTTCTCGCAATGCATTGTGGGATTTAAAGAGCCCATTCAGACCCTTATTTACTTTTTGTAATTAACTGTAACAATAATACATACTATACTTTATATACTTTATATAACATATTGTTTAAAAAACAAGTGTTAACAACAAGTGTGTGTGTGTTGTCTGAGGTGACTCAAACGCTAACCTAACAAAACATCTGTGTTGTATTCTAAGCTGTTCTTAAGTATCATAATAACAACATATGGAAAGACATTCATGCAAGTTTTTTGTCTATAATCCCTAAACTCTTAATGAGAAAAGTGCAAAACTCAATGGGCAGATTCAGTGATACAGAAAATGTATGTATCCTCAATAAATGAGTTGACCAGTACAACCTGGAGTTGAATGTGCTTGTCTGTTTTCTGTGTTAACTCACAGCCTCGGCTACAAGCACAAAATATTACATATTTGTTATAAATATTATATATTATGTCTCAAACGTTTAAAAAACATGTTCATTGTACATCCTGTACTTCAAGGAGTTTATTGATGTGGGTTTTTTTTACATTTTTTAAATGAAGTAGAATAACTGAATAAAACACTCTTCTCTTCGTTGTTTTGTACAGCTGAAGAGGACTTCTGTATCCATGGAAACTTCTCAACCCGGTCTTTTAAAACCTTCTACATCCACAGAACACAAATACTGTCATTTACTGTCACACTGTTTCTCCTCATCAAAAAGTGAATCTTATTTAGAGCCAGAGAGATTGAACTACATTCAGTGTATCATCACTCCTTCAGCCCATGGCTAGAACTCCATGCAGTGGGACTTGAGACTTCTGAGGAGAAGATCCATAGACATGCCCAAGTGGATCTGTGCTCACCTTCCTACAGTAGAGATTGTAGACTTACGACTCCCTGCGCATGGATGATTACATCATATTACACTGGATGGACATTTGCAAGCATGAATTCTCAGGTGCCAGAAGGTTGAACCTTTCAAAGATGCACCTGAGATTGAGGGTCTGCAGGTACTGTGTCCACTGAGTGCCTCTAGTTTGTACCAGCATTTCCTTATTACTCTGAGACCTCATCCTCTCCCTCATCCCCACTGGCCCAACAATAGGATCTAATTTCGTCATACTTTAGTTACTCTTTCATTAGGGACCCAGCAGTGCACAGTCTCACACCCACCGGCAGATCTCACGGTCACTAAACTGTCAATCTGATCCTAGCCAGAGGTTGCCAGGTAAACTAATATTATTAAATCTGGCCGCCATATGCTTGCACTAATCTAATAATAGTTCTCTTAGCCACAGTCTACAAGTTTCCAGTATGATCTTGTCCTGACAAACTGTGGTAACATCAGACTCCTCACTTCTGAAGAACTTCAAACATATTCACAGTTTATTATGCCAGGCAGGTTAAAACATCAATTAAAAACAATAAAAGACAGAATATGAATTCAAGAAAAAACAAATGAGTGAGAGAAGTGTGTCACAGATCATACCTGCAGCACAGACACACAGTAAATGTGTGGGAAGTTCTGCTTCCAGAAACTTCTCTGAGGCTTTTGCTTAGTAAACACAGATACCTTAAATACACAGATGAGACAGTCACGCATTCTGTGGTCAGTTCAGAACTTTCATCTGGACCTGAAGGGGAACCTCGCTGGTG
>JBAJNP010010338.1:0-16604 GCA_036877545.1 Yasuhikotakia modesta
AGAAGTAAAACGATCAGTCTGTGCAGGAAACTTATTTATAACACTGTAAACCACGGCCTGGGATAGCCTGAGGGGAGGTGAATAAACAGCAACTTTTCTTTTTAGTGAACTATCCCTTTGGGGGCTGTAATAACCAAGCAGTTGGTTAGTAGAATTATTCTGCTCTATAATACTGAAGGCCCTGCCCTGCCTGTTTGTTACATCACATTCATCTTTGTGTTGTATTATTAGGGCCGTTTGTGTAGAGGCAAGTTTGGCATTAATCAGCAGCTGTAATGAGGCAATGAACAATGTCTGATGACTCATTAGATACATTGAAATAACCAGACTTCTCTTCATGTCCACAGGCTGAGACTGGCTCCTCACCTGGAGCCCTCCAGCACACTAGTGGCACTGGAGTGGACCGATGTGGAGCCTCTGATTGGCTGCAAGGTTTCCGATTACATCATTCAGCATAAGCGTGTGGAGGATCCGTCAGAGGCAGAAATCTATACAGGTGAGCCTCACCTGCACCCAGAAGGTTGCAGAGTAGCACATCTGCTTCTTACAGTTGCACAAAGCATTTTATTGTGCTGTGTAAAATGAGTGTGTGCACAGGGGAACCACATCCGAGTGTCTCGATGTCCATAATTTATTTTACTTCCTGATTTTATTGTTTGCTGTTAGATGGTGTTTCTCCACACGGCCCAAACTTCTGCACACAGATGGAGATATTTTTCCTTTCTTTGTCTTTGGGTCTAATGGATCTTCTCCAAACATACGAGATGGTTCCAATCACTCTGATGTGAATGTACTGTTCTTATGTCTGTGATCAATTTAGAAATCTAATTTCCCAGTGCTGGGAAATTGCAGTCCAATCAGGGCTCTACAATGACGCTGGTACCCCGCGGTCAGAGTCTGAAATACATAACTGATCGTCTTGTTGATCTTGTCAAATCTTGTTAGGCTCCCTCAGCTCCGTGATTTTGAGGAAGGGCAGTGGAGGCGGGTTAGTTATCGTCAGTTATCGTCTCTGCTTCACTCATAACCTGGGAGTCAGGGCCTGGGTGGCAGGAAACAATAGCAGTCAGACAAAATGTACCGATTCCAGATGCTGCTGGCAGGGGTGTGGTGGTACCACCAATGGACCAGCTCAACCAGGGATTGAGTGGAGAATGTCTCCATCCGGTGGTCCAAAACACTGATCTATGGATCAGTAGTTCTGTGTTGTGTTGGTAATTGGCAGAGACCCTCACAGGTTATTTTTCACAGGGTCAACATCCCAGTACAGCCACTGTGCAGCGTTTTACCAGGAGGTGATAGTTTTTGTCTCTTTAGATGTTTCAGCTAAACTTTACAGTACATAGACAGTTCAACACACACACACATAAAACAGTGTTTATTACTGTCATTGAGCCCGACACTCTGAATTTATTTGAAATACAGATTATCAAAAGTTATTCATTTGGAAGTGACAAATATACAGTCCTGTGTGTTTGTGTGATGGTGTTATTTTGATTTTGCATTTGCATGAGAAATACATTCAATAGCTCTAAGAAGACTGAACTTAAATTTAAGGCATTTGCTTAAAACAAAACCTTGAATGGAAAACAGCTACACAAACATTTCATTGCAGGTGCATCATCTCACCACAGCTGAGATCTACAGAGGTTACTGTATATAACAACACTGTCTCTTACTCACCAGATCAATTCCACTTCACTTCAAATGCAATATCTCAACCAGCCAAGCCCCTCCCTCTCTGTACTTTTCATTTTTAGTAATATCACTTATTACTGGTTATTTTTGTGTTTTTAGAAACCATTTTGTACTTCTTGGTTACTCTGGGTTCAGAGTGCTGATTGTCTGCACGGTATGCAAATAAATCATTAGTTTCTCTGTATTATTTTAGAAAAAACACATTCTGTCCAGTCACTGCGCTGATGTATGAATAAGTTATTGTGTGTTGTTTAGAGACATGGGTCATAAGTGTTTGCGTCCTTACACACATTGTGATATCACCAACATTTTACAACTTACCACTGTGTTCAGTTAAGGCCGTTGACTCACTGCCCACAAATGTTTTGCATTTGGTAATCAAATGAAATAAAATGCTTAGTTTTGGACTGACTAATGCTGGGAAGACAGAATGTTCTTATTTTGCGATCTGTAAACAATTTTATTACATTACATACATTGCACACATAAAAGTCCGATTCTCAATGGTAAGACTGTGTGTTCGCATTGCGTTCACGTCCTATGACACATTAACACAGAACTCTGCCAGCCAATTAGAATGTGTTCAGACACCAACTCTTTTATTCTACTTTATCTGCACATTAACACATTTTCTTTAAACTGGAACAATGAATGGGCAAGTACAGACAGTTACTGTTAAATTAAAGCCATTTCTAGCCACACTGGAGAAAGATATTTCTGCACGGTCTCATTTTGACCGTCAGAGAATCCGGAGAGATTGTTTTGATGTTGCTGGTTGTTTTTTCTCTGTCAGATTTCTTCTGTGTTTGTATCGAAGCAGAAACTGTAACATGTTTTAACATTGCAAGTAAAACTAACACTAAAAGTCTAAATGAATCCATCAAAGTCACATTTCAAACTCACATGCCAAACTCAAAAGTTTGATGCATCATTAAGGCAGAAAACACTGTTTCCGGTCTAACCTGCAAACAGAGAGAAAGAAATACAATTGCATCCACACTCTTAGACATAGTTGTGTGAAAGTGCCAGATCAAAATACACCAGGACTCAGTCCTTAAGTAGTATTATTATATCATGTGGCAAACCAAAGCAAGAAGAGTGACAAAACTATGACTTAACATCACATTCATAACAGAACAGCTTATATCATAGCAGCTCTGTCATCTGCTGGGTGTCTGGATCACCAAAGGTGTCAGTCGGCCGCTGGTCGCTGTCCTGAGAGCTGAGCTCCAGTTAAACACATGAGCAGCTAACCGAGCTCTTACAGATCAGAAACGTTCAGACATATGTCGAGTCAAACCTCAGCTGAACACTGACCTGCAGGACTGAACACTCCTGTGCTAGACTGTGAAGAATTACAAATTATCCAACGTGTTTTTATTTTTAAACGGCAGATAGAAAGAATTGTTTCAGACCTCTAGATGGCATCCCTCTGCTGAAATAAGGCACTACACTACATTTCTTTAACGCTGGGGGAATCAGGTGAAATGCTTTGTGGATATTTGCTGTCTGTTAGCTTTGACCTTGTCACATTAAGGGAAAATATCTTAATGTCAAGCAATAGTTTTTATCGGTTCCATTTTTTCTTGGAAGTCCAAACTGATCTCTCTCAGTGGTTTATGAGAGGATAGTGTGTCACACTGTCTGCTAAAACAGTATGTTCCTCTGACACTGTATTACATGATAGATGACAGGTATCATATTAAACAGGATGTGATGTACATAGAGGTGATGTATAGAAAGATGATGGGACAAAATATAAGAGTTTTACTATAATTATACTTATTATAATTTATTATAATTTACTATATTATATAAAAATATCTGAACATCAAACAATGAAAGAGAATTAAAGACCAAGAAATGATGAAATGACACATTCTTTAGGACTGTAAGCTAAATGTCAACTTTACGATATAACACACTTGTGTCACAAAGTTTGCTAGCTCAAAGATCCGAAGACAGTATGTAGATCTCAGGTGTATTTGAGGAATAAATATAGTCCATTGAGAGTCGATTGCTGATTGCTGATATTTTATGTACACAGCTGTTAAATGATTGTGGGTAGCACAGCTCATTTTCATGTATTGCAGACTGAGCATTGATGGAGAGGAGGCTCATGTAACATTACTGGTGTCTTTTTCTCACGAGAAACATTAAAGAAGCAGAAAAACATTCACAGACAACAAGCACACGCAGCAATTGTGAAGCATGCATACAGCACACTGACATGACGTAAGGCACTAGTCTCATATATAGGCGTTGCTTTGTGCTGCATCGGGACTTAGAGTCGCAAGACCACACGTGTCGCTCGCGGTTTCTTAATTTGGGCGAGTGAGCATTTCTGCTCAGCTGACATCCTTGAAGAAGAAGCTGCTCCTTCCAAATCCGCTAATTAACATGGAGAAGGGTGTCGGAGTGTGAGTGTCCCCCACTGTTCCTCACCACACACACATAATGGGAGTCCGGGAGACGTAAGGCGGGGGAGGCGAGAGGGTGGAGGAAGTGAGGATAGGTACGAATGAGAGCGACAGAGAGGGAGGTAGCCGCCACATGCCAATGATGTCATCGTACATCCGCTGCCAGACACCGCGCAGTGGGATATTTGATCTTCCTGTCTCATCTTCATTTCATCCTTGTGTCACAGCAGGCGTCTTATCGGGAATCCGTCGCTGTCCGACACCTCTTCCCCCTGTGGAGGGTCAGGACTCCTCCATCGGGGGCTATCCTTTTGTTTACATATCAATTCCAGCGTCGCCTCGAGCGGAGCACAAACCCGAGGGCTGAATCTCGTCGATAAGCCTCTTCTGATGCTGGAGTCAGTTAAACGCAGATAAAAAGGTGTCCTTGAGGAGGAGTGGAGATAACGTGCTGGACAGCCTCAGCTGACTTGCTTTGTTTGCTTAATTAAGGATGACCTCATCGCTAAAAATGGCTCCTGCTTCCCCTGGCGTCATGAACAGAGCCATCAGCAGATTGGAGTAAAGGCAGGAAGCCAAGTCTGACTGCGTTATTCAGCGCACACACACACAGCCATTCATCTTCCACACAGATACAATTAAAGAGACATTTGCATAGAAAGTTAACAAATTGTGTTAATGAACGTTTAAGCATTCAAGCAAGAAAATACTTTTATAAACACAGAAAGTATCAACTACAGACAAACCCACATAGTCTCATGTAGCCTCTGAACATTATAATGTAGAAATACGTTTTTATTATCATTGGTCCATTAGGGTGAAGCGAGGAGAGGCAGGGTTCAGTGCAGCAGCTGATGTCACCTGTTCTCCCTCAACGCAAAGTCAAATGAAGTCACTGTTTTCCAGTATTTAGTTCAGGCGACTTAAGATCATGTAACGGTTTATTACCAATTAAAGTCCAAATTAAATAAGTCCAAAAGTACAAGGTTTCTAAAGGGCAAAGCCAATCAGAGTAATTTACCACATAACAACAAGCAATTCGTTCTAGTTTGGGTATGTCACGTCTCTAGTTAACATCAGAGCTCATACAGCTGGAACAAAGCTGACAGGAGCGCTTAAGAAAGGTTCAACTGATACTATTGTAATCATGGTATTCATATATACTGTATTTGTGTGTCTTTTTTTGCTCATTATTTTAGTCATGCCCCTTTTTGCCTTGTATTTTAGGTTTTATGTTTTATGTGTGTTATGTCTAGTTTTTTTGTTTTGTAATTTGTGATGTGTGTGTGAGTGTGTGTGTGAGTTGTGTGTGTGTGAGTGTGTGTGTATTTTTGGTTCCTCAGAGATGATGCTGGTCTCTGATCACATTTATTTTCTATGTTTTCTCTCTGGTTTAATCAGTGTTTTACCATCTAGCACACTGACTCAAATCTCTTGGTTAGAGTCATTATACAGACTGTGTCTCCACTAATAAATTGAATAGACAGAGTGATGTCAGATTAGTAAATGGCCTTTTAAAATGCAGAGCCGTGATCAGTCTCTTTCTCCCTGTCTCTCTCTCCTCCATCTTTTTTCTTTCTCTTTATATCACAGACTGTAGAAAGGGCATTCTGTACTTTTTGACTTTGTCAGACAACTAATTAGTAGAAGTACTGAGTAACTCTACAATGAAAGGCTGTGAGAAGTAAATGAAAGGTTGTTCAGGACGCTGTATACTGTTTTTGTTTGCTGTACGCTGTATACTGTTCTGTTCAGGACGCTGTATACTGTTTTTGCACACTTTACAATATGGACAGTATGGTAATAATGTTTAAATAAATCCCTGCAGATAAGCAGAACTTGCTTTTGACCTTCTGATGTTCCTGACACATGCATGTGTCCCTCGCGTTGAGCGGTTAGTTAGTTTTACAAGTTTTTAGTTAGTTTCAAGTTAGTTTTTATGACAGCTCATTTCAACAGTGTTTTGTTTGGCTGTACTTGATAATGTTCATGTAATTCAGACAATCATTTTCTGACATCAGAAGTGTGTACGTAAATGTTATTGTACTTCCCTGGCAACCACAATAACCAACCTAGCGATGAACACCCTAGCAACTGCATAGCATCACCCTGGAAACCATCCAAAACATCCTTCTGTATGTAACATTTTCCTGTTTATGTTACTGTTTACCTTATCTTGAGTATCTTGAGTACCTAAATCATTGTTTCCCTCATAATATAACAGATTAAATCAATACTTAAGTACTTGTGCTACTGGTACTTAAATCATTGATTTTTTTTTTACTTTGCTATATATTAGAACCATGTTTTGTTCCAGTTTATGGAATCAAACAGAACGGCCACCAAGACACCAAGGCCTTTGTACAAAATCAGTTATGAGCAAGTACATGACAGTGTTGGTTTATTATGTGATGTAAAAGTCTGTTTGCATGGGAACATATCATGGGTTTCATGTGTCTGTGAACACAATACAGATAATCCAGCTACTAAACTGCATGACTTCTGTAGATGATGTGTTCTTACAGCTGTTGTTTACAATGTAAATGTGTTGTTGAGGAACATCAGTTGAGTGCTGTGTAATAACTCCAGCATGTGAAGTGTTGAGTAAGAGGAGTAATACTTCACTGATAACATCTGTCTACAGAATGAAATGTGAAGCCGTTGCAGTTGGCATCACCTGATCTCTGCTTACCGTAAAGCTCACACACCTCCCTAAACATACACACATGCATATCATGCAACGTTTCTGTGCATGCATGCGAGACTGTGGGATGGAACGAACAGGTTTAGATGCTGAGAGAAGAACTTCCTGGAGAACTGAGTTTAGGCACTCACACGTGTTGATGTTTCGTGTTTTTTTAAGACATTTGATTTTACACAGGAATCTGATATGACATCATATGAACATTTGTGTCAGGTCTGCAGGTAGAGCCGTGCAGCAGCCTCAGAGATGGCATCACGGTTCTGGATCTCAGCGGTTTTTGTTTCTTCATGGATCCCAGACAGCCTGGATGATGCCGAGATCAGTGTCAGACTCCTGCGCACAAACATCTCAAACAATGCATTATAACAATTAATGGCAATTTGAAAATGTAAACTGATATTTCCCCACACATACTACAGCAGAGGATACAAATAACTGGCTTAAAACCAGTTTTGGGGTGAAAATAATAGAAAATTCACTTAAAACCTTTGCTCAGTATTATATATATATTTCTAACTGCACTGTTCTGCTCAACTTGTTTGAGACATAAGTGTAAACATGAAGCCAAAAATATCCCATAAACAACTCAACAACAACTAAACAACAAATATATGTGGCATTCATTTGTTACATAAATGAAAGACACATTTTGTGATATATTGTTATGTTTTATATTATAATGTTCAGGTGATACTGTGCACAGGTTTTACATGTATTCTCACATCAGCTGCTGTAATACTGTGTCCAGCGTTAAGTGAGACAGCAGCTGTGGGTGATCATGTGAGTGGATGTTTCCCCTTCCAGATTTGTTGACTGGTTTTGTCTTTTTAGGATTGCTGGAGTATGTGATAATTACTATCAGACCCCCTGGAAACAGTCTTCAGTCACGGGCAGGAATATTGATTTATTCTGATTATCAAAACATACATGCATAGTTTCAATCCAAACCTCTTCCACAAACATCAAAGTATTCTGTCCCTTCCTGTATAGCCTGTATAGAAACAGTGTTTCATTTCCCTCCCTCCTCTCGGCTGGAAGCTGTCTAAATGTGACTCTGCCTGAATGTGGGTCTGCCTGAATGTGGGTCTGCCTGAATGTAACTCTGTCTGAATGTGATTCTGTCTGAATGTGATCTGAATCTGACCTGAATGTGACAAACTGATCTCACACACTTTCAGGTGTGTACACTCAGGCTGTATTCATTTAAAACGGTCTGTGATTCCAGATCAGACAAATGTGAGTGAGGTGCCACTCAGCTCACTGCGGCCTGAGCTGGAGAGAAACTGGTGTGTTTACACATCTAGGATTCAGTGCAAGTAACATTTAATGCAAAACAGGTGGTCTCCACTGGCAAAAAATCAAACAGATGGAAGGTAACAGCAGATACATTCTATAAATTCTTCTCAAACTTCCATATAATTTAGGCCAGAGCCACACATATGCTAGAACTATAACCTGGATGTTTACACAGCCCAGAGTCTTAAGACAAACTGCTCTTGATAAAGGTTCATAGTGTGTTTCTCACACAGGAACTTCTGTCTGAGATCAGTTCCTCATGGAGTCTAGATAAATAGGTAAGCCAAACTCTTGAGAGTAAAATGTTTTTCCTCAGGGGTCTGAAATCAGGGATCTGGTCAGGAAATAGAAAACTAGAAGATTTGGTGTTATTGAAAGTATGTTGCTCGGGTAGCCAAAACTCCACCACAATGCTAGGGTGTTTCAAGCTGCTAAGCTATTCTTAGGTGCTTGCTAGTTAGAAAAACATGCTACAAGATATTCTTGAATGAACATTACTAGCCACACATACATGTAAGAGTTAAAGCAGTCTACGGTTAACATTGCATTACATGTAGCTTGTGGCTCAGTGGAAACGTTAGCCAGTATTGTTTTGACAGTCAATTTTAGGAGAAGAGTAGGAGAAACATTATATTTTATAGAACACAAGTAACAACGGAAACTATGCAGGAATTAAAGAGCTTTCCACCCTTGGAATTATTCAACACGGACCCTCTGCGGTCTATGTGGGGTTTGCCATGTCATTGTTTTCCATTTAATGAATGTCAGGTTTGCAAAATATACTGACCCTCTTCAGATGTGGAGGTCCATGGAGCAAAAGCTGTGGACACAGAGTGTCAATGGGAAGCTCACTTGTATACAGTGGGATTTCTGGGGAAATGGGCTATCGTTCATTCCTATAATACCCCTTTCCCCCATCTGTTGCCTTTTTTATTGTTCCCTTGAGGCGTGCAAAACTGACACATTTAATCATTTTATTTTGATTTGCATTTTGGAGCGTGTTTAAAACTAAGACGCATTTTTGTGTAGCTCCAGAGATGCTAAAATTAGAGGCGTCAAAAGTTGTTTTTGGGCTGTTTTTTCTTCTTTGCTTTGGCTATTTGTGTCATGCTGGGAACTGTTTTCACCAAATGCTTGTGTGTTATTATTTTCCCAAAAGCTGACTTGAATGTTTTGCTGTTTGTTTAAGTGCTATTTGCACAACGTAAGAGTACAAAAGAGACGGCCGCAACATTACTGAGATCAGTCCAAATGTCATGCAGCCCTTTCTAATCTACACTGATGTATGAATTTACCCAAACATGAAGACACTGTCATTTACTCTGAAGCACTTGCTGCTCATAACATTTTTCTTACTCTTTTTCATACACGGAAAGTAAAAGCGGATTATTTCAAGCTACAAAAATACATAAAGTAATCCATGATGTGAGCCGTGTTTCAGTCTTCATGGCGGCATGCCACAGATTTGTTAAAGCAAGAAAATACATGCTGCATGTCTGAATGAATTTTGATGAAATATCCATGTAACAGAAACGTTTGTCACTGGTTCTTCCTCAGGAGAGCTTCTAAGTGTGATGGAGGATCTGTTTTCAGGCCTCGGCTCCTCATGTGTGGTAGCAGGTCGCAGAAGCGGAGAACATCCTCACACTGTGATCTACTCACTCATCTTCAAGTGCCTGGAGCCCGACAGCCTTTACAAGTAAGACTCACAGCAGTGTTCCTCACTGGTGAATTACATCATGAGTATTTGTGCGGCAGCGTGACGATGACATGACTTTAGGAACAGTGTTCGTTAAAACATGAATGCGTAACCAGCGGGGCAGAGCTCAGAGGGCGGTGCTTATTCATTACTGTGTAAAGTTGAGTAGCATGTCTTGAAGTTGTTCTTTGTGTGTGCTTCAACTAGATAATACCCCAACAGCTCTTAGTCTTTGACCTAATTTAAGCGAGGAATCAATTTTCAGCGTTGATGCTTTGGAAGGACAAATCCTTCCAACACCAATCTAATGATGTGAAGACCTCTGGCCAGTATATCAATGTGGTTTGGATTGGCTTAGTTGGCTAAGTGTGCTTTTAGCCATTGTTATTTCTGTAAGTTGTGTTTACAGAGCTCTGCTTGGAGAGAACCCAGACAGGTAATAAAATGCCTTTTTAAAGATGCTGGTTGGTAATTCTGGCCTCTCGTGACCAAAGGCATCAGAACATGGTTTTGTTTTGAACTTAATGCCCCCCATCAGTGTCCAATATAATTGTGACGCTTTTTCCAGACGTCCTGCTGAAAGAATAGTTTAAGAACATTGTGTACATTTGCGTTTTTTCCTAATGTTGTGTGATTTTTCTTTTAATTGCCACCCTGGTTCCTCAGCACACTTCCCAGGCTTTCAGTTGTTTCTTCATGTTGTGTAACAGATTGAATGTATGAACTCGGTGTTGTCCACTCTAGGACACGAGCTCTGGTTTACCGGCCCAGCTTCTGGAAAAATCATCTCATTTTGTTTACAGAGCTATTGCGTAACGGAAAACGTCACATGAGGAGTGAGCAACATGGTTAAAACCTTCAGCTAGATATGAAACAGAGGTTTCATATAGATGTTCTGTTAGCACTCCACCCTCCCCTCAACATCTCCCCTGACATTTCATCAGAAGCCTTTTCTTATACCAAGAGCTGTATTTCCCTCTCTTTTCAGACATTATTGGATATATGCCACATCTTTGCTCAACAATGTTTTACTTCTAGCCTTCAAATTGATATTTATAGCTATTGGTAAGCTTTAAGCTATATAAGCTATTGGTTTGGGTTTAAAATAAATTAAATTCCAAATATTACATGATTACATGAAGAGCGTTTTTATTTTGGTAACTTTAAAGGGCATGACGTTTTGTCTGCGTTCTCTGGCGAATAGGAAGCATCTGGTCATTGACAGGAAGTCATGTATGATGCTTTAGACGTGTTTGCGTGTGAGTTTGACACTCTGTCCCTGTAGAGTAACTGCCACCTCTCTGTGCTCTGATTGGCTGACACAAGTCTTTACCTCACCTGTGGCTTCTTACTTATTTAAGGTTTAGTTTTATTCTGTGCTGGAGACTAGCTGCTTGTAAGAATGTAAGTTATCTTTGTTTGTTTATTTGATGTATAGCGTTTTATATAATGCACACAATGGCGTTAGTTCCTTTGTTTTTATATTTGTTTGATCTGTTAAAGATCCAGCTTAACACAGCTTTATAATTTGAGTTGTGTTGATGTTTGTCTAATTCTGTTGAGATGACATTCTCTGGTTCAAATCTCACTCATTTTTTATTAGACATATACTTGTCTAATGTATGTTCCTACATTTTTGTGAAGCACATGAAACATTAAAAACAACCCCTGACTTATTGACAAGATCTTGAAACTCTTCCACTAAACCTGATTCCTGTTTCCTAAAGGGCTGAAATGAAGATCAACACACCGATGAGGTACTTCATGAGCGATTACCTCCGAAAGCGTTTTCTCACACATACAACATCAAATACAAGATTTGGAGCATCACATCACATCACTTATGGTCCAGCTTAGCCAGCCTTGTGATTTCATAGTTTTTAAGCTCAAAGCTGACTGAAAGGCTTGTGTTGAAGTTGAGACACCAGCATCTCACAGATGATGCAGCGGAAAAGAGATAAGAAATACTTTACAGGAACTCAGGACACATCATATCTGTTTCCCTGTCAAACAAACACATTTGTCCACAGAATTTAATTACTGACAAACTTTAGCCTAACTGTTAGGAACGAGAGGACAGTGTCCTAATACTAAATATGAGACTTTGTCTCCTAACAGCACTGAACCGCAGTTGAGCAGAGGTGACTGTAAGATTCTGTTCACACGTTTATTTTGTAAGAGATGAAATGTGATCGTGTTCAGACAGTTCTCAATATCTGATACATCTGCAACTGCACGGTTGCCATGGTAATGATGTAAGAAGCTGCAGTTTGCGTCTGAGAGACTCTCATTCAGCAGAGAGTGTCTGTTCATGTGAGATGAGAACATTCAGTCTCATTCACGTCTCCTGTGACATCTCACAGCAGTACTGTGTGACATTACTGTACACACACTGTATCCAAAATTGCTCACTCACACTTCACATATTTTTGTACGTTGGTTCATTTGTTGAGAGGACTTCAGAAGGTTGCTGGTTTGATTCCAGTGCTGGCCGGTAACAACCCAGGGCCCTTTAAGCAAGCGTTTGATTGGTTGTGTGAGTTCACTCCTTATTGGTGATTGGTTAATTGCAGAGGTCACATACAGGTTACCAAACCTGCGCTCAGGTATGAACGTCCCGTACTGCGCTCAGGTATGAACGTCCCGTACTGCGCTCAGGTATGAACGTCCCGTACTGCGCTCAGGTATGAACGTCCTGTACTGCGCTCAGGTTTGCCAGCATCATCAACGATTGAAATTTCCCATTTGCTAAGCAGATCTCCTACAATGACCTAAAGCAGAAACAGTCCAGTGAGCAGCCATGAGACAAACACAAGCGCTGCACGCACAACTCAAGAGCTGAACTGAATATAGAAACAGACAAACAGACACATCAGTGAAGAAGTTAGCAGAGACTAGTGAATAAAATCTGGAAAACAGGGATGTGTCAGGCATGCGAAGGAAGAGAGTGTTTGTAGATAGAGAGGCCGAGTTCCTGAGGGGGGAGTGTGTGTTTTGACATTCTCATTGATGAGCCGGACCACTGCTAGCTGTTGTCCTCGTGTGTGATCTCTCCCAGTGGTTTGCACAGTTCCTTACACTTGGAGGCCATTTATATTGTAATGAGACACAAAGCATTAAAAACATCAAGTGTTCGGATGAGAAAACAAAGAGCTACAGAAGAGTATTCAGAATAGAGTATAACACAGAGATCACTGCAGTAAAGCCCAACAAATATCAGTTCCTGTCTTCTTTGCCAACACCTAAATAAGTGTCTGACAAAACACAACAACCACCAATGCACCAGCACATAACTGAAAGAATGCGAGTGCTGGGCCAGTGCTGTTGTGATGGACTGGCAGAGGATGTGCTGGGTCTGGAGCTGAGGTTTAGGAAGGAATGCCAAACTGCTTCAATGAATAATACGATCAGGCAAACTGTGCTAGTCCTGTATAAACAGAGCGCATTACAAACAAAACAAACAGCGGGTGGCTATTGAAATATGAATTTCCAAACAAAGGACAAAGGAGTCAAAGTGTTGAAATCATGGCATGTAAAAAAAACATTCCTGCCATTGTTTTGCTTTTGTTTCCAGAGCTCACGACACAAGTATCATTTTTGTTTAAATGGGCAGAAAGAGCGGATTGCAGATGGCAGTGAGGAAAAACACTGTGATGTCAGTTTACAGAATGAATGCGCTACAGAATTTCTGCTAATGAATTTCAAACAGCTTTTAGATTTAATTTGATGTTGGACACTATCATTCAGTCAGAGAGCTTCTCCATTATCATGTAAACATGAGGATTCTTGTGGTTAGACACAAATCCGACTCATGCAGTAATACTGTGAACTGTACAGCAGCACCAAAACCATGTGCAGAGATTTTAATTTAAGTAGAGGTGTAAGGAGTTTGTAAGTACTGTACACAATACTTATGTTCCCATCCACTTTTTTGTGAATTTTTACAATTTCTGTGTATCTTGCAATATCCCAAAATGTGCATAAAAATAGTGGACAGAAACACAACTAGTTACCTTTATTTTCTTTACTACACACATCGTTATAAAATGAATAGTTGTGAACTCTGATTACGGCTGACTGGACGTTGTGAGTTGTGCAGACGCAGTGCAGCAGTCGCCGGCAGGAGTCGTGACCTCAGTGACCCGGGCGGCGGGTTGTGGTGTGAGGAACTGCCTGTGCGGTTTCCAGAGCAGATTGGTGCAGGTTTGTGCTGGGTGGTCTGTAAAACGCTGAGCAGCAGTTCTAATGTGTTTTGTGTTTGTGAAACGGAACTCCGTCATTAGAGGAAGTGGGAGTCCCATTTAAGCTGCTATTAGCGTTAATAGCTGTTTCTTTTTTCTGTACCGGCCCTGCACGCAATTTCCACACGTAACAGCATGCTGTGGATTCGTTGGGCTTATAAAGGAGAACTGCAGGCAGACTCTTTACAGAAACACCTTTTAGTTTTAATGATGTATTTGTGTATTTAAGTGTTTTGGTTACATGGAATTTAAAAATGGTCTGGCTTTGTATTTGTTGAGGTAAATCTTTAATAGATATGACTGAATGACATTTGTTGGAATATTTCAAAATGTTTAAAATAATTGCCCACAGGAAAATAACAATACAACGCATTTTGCCCTCTGATATGGATGTATAGGCCATAGAAGGAATGTAAATGTTAAACTATATCGTGTAGATATGTGGACTGATATGTGTATTCCACAGAATTGGATGATTTAAGGGCAGACACAGAGCAGACCAGTGTGGCCACAGTGTGACTGTTGTTGTGTCTTCAGGTTCACTCTGTTCGCTGTGGACAGCCGGGGCAGCCGGTCTGATGTCAGCTTTGTGAGCGTCCACACCTCCTGTCCGATGGTGGACGACAGCAAAGCAGAAGGTACAACAGCTTCACATGAACTCTGTTAAGACACAGAGACAAACCTCACATGTCCAGCTGCAGTATGAAAACTGCCAGCATTGAGAAAAGTGGGAAGTGTTGTGCACTTTGCAACCATAATTACATCCCACAAACTGATCTAAAACACACAGTCTCTTCATCAAATACGACATGGCAGGTTCCTTTCCATACTTTTCTTTACATGTTTCCAAACTGTCATTGCTTATCAAGTCCAATTAGTTCAGATTCTAAATCCTTGTTATAAATGTACAGCTGCAGACATGTTTGAGACACTGACCTGTTTGCAGCTTTAAAGAAACAACTGATATTTAACTTCAGGTCTACCCTTCTCTTCAAACAGAGGTGGCAGATAAAGTGTACAACCTCTACAATGGCTACACCAGTGGTAAAGAGCAGCAGACGGCGTACAACACCCTGATGGAGATCCCTCCTCCGCTGCTGTATCGAGTGCAGCACCACTACAACTCCCACTATGAGAAGTTTGGAGACTTTGTGTGGAGAAGTGAAGACGAGCTCGGCCCTAGGTGAGCGATACCTGCTCTTTCATTCTCATCTCCATCCCTTTCTCATCTTGTCTGGATTTCTTCCCTCCATAAATCACTAAAAACAGCTTTGATTGATGCAGTCTTTTCTTTGTCAGCTGTGTCAGGTGATATCAAACACAGGTTTATTTTTTTTATTTTAACTGATATTGCTGTGTAATCTGTGATAATCAGTTCTGTGTATCCCAGTCGGGTCTGGGTCTGCCTTTCAAATAACAGAGGTTCGGGTCCAAATAGACAGATCCAGGTCATATTTCTGTGTCTCTTCAGGTTCAGGCACATATTTTGGGACCCATGAAATTGTCTAGTACGAACTCCAGATGTTTTTAACTCCTCACAGATACACCTTCACACTGACTCTTTCTTTCTGTTCACCACAGAAAAGCGCATTTAATCCTGCGACGGACAGAGCGCATCAGTCTGTTCTGTCGATCGCTCCTGCGCAGCGGCTTCATTCAGAGCCGGACCGAGAGCGTGTCGTACGTGTTGTGCCGCGGTGAGGACGCGAGGGCCGCAGGATCCGTATGGCATGGCTCTCTTCACGAGACTCGACTGGCCTGCATGGAGAAACTCTTATCGGTGCAGCGTAACATATACGGAAAGTCTAAACTGCGATGAGACCTTCAGATTCAACCTTCTCTGGCTCAGCTGTTCTTTTTCTACATTCAGATGAATGACTTTGAGACGATGAGAAATGTTTCACTCCACAGACTGAGTGTTTGAGAGTTCCTGCTGTGAGGACGTCCGGTCAGTGGGTGAAGCAGCCGAGTTATTTAAGAATGAATGTAAGATTTTAACTGCATGATGGTGCTGCAGAACTCAAAACCAGGATTTTCTGGACTCTTCTCATTTTCAAACATATCTCTCGGAATATCTAGCCAAGATGTGGATGGTTTGCCTTCTTTTTTAATCCACCTTTTCTTGACATCAATTGAAATCTTTTTCTTTTTTTATATTTTCGCTACAAATATTTGAGCTCAAATTTGAAATTTCAGAAGAGATTTTCCAGTCACACGTACAGTCAGAAGATGGTTCTGAAAGTGGCAGTTATTGTACAGTGAGGCCCGTGGATTTCGTCACAGTGAAGCAGCTGCTGTTCTTGGCGGAGGGTCGTGATGTCAGAGAAACAGTTCAACACAATTCTGTAAATGATTATGTGAGAACAATGTGTCCTTAAAAATGATTTGGACTTGACAGTAAGAACTTCACCACAACAAATCTTTTGATTGTTTATAATTATTTATGCTCTATTCATTGTGATAGTTAATGATACCGCTGTAAATAGAATTGTAAATGCAGTATGTAATAAGTCAATATCATTTGAATTAAATATGTAAATAGACTC
>JBAJNP010010339.1:0-16601 GCA_036877545.1 Yasuhikotakia modesta
TTGAAAGGTGGTCTCATGATATTTGCAGTCATATAATTCAGTCATATTTTCATAAGACTGAATTATTTTAATCTTAAAGAATTATCTTTAATCTCAAAGGAGTTTGTATGAGCAGTTAATAGCCGTTTTTATTATTCTGTCATCTTCATAAAACATTGAATAAGTGGCCCATATCCTGTCTGTTGTTGTGTGTCAATATTACCTTGGCGTGTTAATTTATCAGACAAAATGATGCAAACGTGGAACTAAAGCAGACCTGAAGCGATTTGCGTTCACATTGCAGACTCACAACAGACTCAAATCACTTCCTAAAATGGTGTGAATTCGGTTTAAAGCAGTTTTATACTGCATGGTCTCAGATCTTGTTTCAAGTATATGAATGCTTCAAACCGAATTCACACCATTTTGGAAAGTGGTTTGAATTCAGTGTCAAGCCAGTGTTCTGTTTCGAATTGTAATGAACAAACAGTAGAAAAAAGGGACAACACCTCATTGTGATGCAGTTTGAGTACAACAAGGGCACGTCTGATAAAAAAAACTTCAATTTTGAAGGAAGTTCTGTTATTTGTTTGATAAAGAATTGTTTATCTCAACACACAGCAGTTGGGCCTGGGTTAGGGATTACCCACAATCCCTTGGGGCAGCCATCCAGCGTATGCAACACAGCGTCGCCTTAAAAGATGAAGTATTTAAAGTAACAGGAAGGATTTGTGTTGCTGGTTTAAAGGTATTTTAGGCAAGAGAATTCAATCTTTTGAATTGTATGATTATACAGCTTCACACATATTTTAAACCAATTTACTGTAACTGTAATTTCAGATGGTGGCTGTTTTTGTGCAGGTATCAGTCTGAATACATGCAGATGTGTAAGATTGTTTAGTAAAACTTGAGCTTTTGGTATCTTGACCACATTGAAAAAGATCCTAGCAACGTCCTAGAAACCATTGACATCACCCTAGCATCATAGCAATTTTCTGAATGCCTAAGCAACCACCCAGCAACACCCTGGAAACCAATCAGATCACCCTAGCAGCTAGCAATTTGACACTCTGAATGCCTTAGCAACCATCAAGCAACACAGATGGATGGATGAGTTGCTAAACAAACAAAAAGAGAGAAAGAACAGCACAGTTGTCAGGGCTTCATCAGCGGATGAAGAAGAGAAGCGTTCTACCTAAACGACTGAGTCAAAAAATGTAGTCGACCTCATTAAAGACTCCCTAGAAATGAAAGCGTTCGGCTAATAACAGTGATTAATTTCCTCAATCGCTATACAGGCTGTTGATGAGAAAATCTCTCCATTGTTGTGGCTTTCTAAAGCGTCTCAACAGCGGAATGCTTTCATATCCAAGAGACAGTTTAATGACCGGCCTGAATGTTGTGTAATCGAAATGCACTATTTTTGGTTAACCGTGGGCCGCGTATGCAAATTAGCATATGCATTTCACGCAGGGCTCAATAGTGAGCTCCTGTATAGCTCTGTTGGTGGAGCGTTGTGTTAGCAGCGCAAAGGTTGCGGGTTCGATTCCCAGGGAGCACGTGTACTGGTAAAAATGCATAACTTGAATGTACGGTAAATCGTTTGGATAAAAGTGTCTGCCAAATGAGTAAGTGCAGTGTAGTGTTTATTCCATTGTGTTGGTGCGGTGTTGGGTTGGAATCGATGTGTGTTGATGTGAGATAGCATACGTTGCATGCAAGACTAAGTTTTGACAATGACAGTAAAATTTATTGTGTATATACTGTATATGTATGTACATGTACAGTATATATGTGTGTGTTGTCTAAATTTCCCCATTGATTATTAAATGAGTGCCACTGTTAAGACATGATCCAAGTCGAGCCGTGCAGAAAGAAAGTTTGGGATAAAATGCTAACAGGCGCTTAGCCCAACGGATTTGAAATAAGCAGGATTCTACAGTTATTCCTTAGGATTTGTTTTCCGTTCTTCAAAAGACGCCACAGTCACAGGATAACGGCTTTACCCTCCAAAATCGTAGCGTACGCGGGAGACGACCAGAGCTCCATTTGTTGTTTAGTGGAAGAAGTTCCAACACTTATTCCCACACGAGAAATCCTTTCTTTTCTTTCGTTGCTCTGCGGCAATTTTTTGAGCCGAAAGCACTCCAAAAGCGTGCAGCTCAGTCAAGCTCCCAGCCAATGATATCCTTCATCTCCGTCGGGACCTCTGGCATGCCGGTTTAAGAACTTGGATTCGCTACTGGAAAACTCTACTTGTATCCAAAAGACTGAAATAGAACAAATGCTGTTTATTTAAATGCACTGACATTTTTTCCCAGGAGTTATGTGGGATTTATTCTGTGTAGAGCGGATGCAACGTAACGCCCGGGTCTCGGAAAATCACCCTCTATTATTTATCATTTGAAGGTCAAATTTGTGGGTTCAAATGTTTAGTGTCAGATGTTTAGTGTTAAAATGTTAAAAGTTGCCTTGTGATACTTATCGAATGTGATACTTTGACCTTTATGAATGGACCAATCAGAAACCGTTGTTACGTTATGCAAAAATCTTTAAAATGTATAGCTGTATATTATATAAGGAGGCAAACCGTTCCTTTAAGAAATGCCTGGAGAGTCAAAGAAATCAATCGCAGTAGTTTGGGGTATTCAAATATGTATTAAAGGCTTGCAAGAGAACTAAATCTGCCATAGTTTACACACAACTTGAACTTCTAATACTCACTCAGTCAGGCCTCATGCATTTTTTATGCCTCAGTACAAGAACTTCTGGAATAATCATTGTGGATTTGGACAGGTTGTCGGGGCAACATGTTCCTGTAGCTCAACTGGCTCAACATTGCGTTAGCAGCACAAAGGTTGTGGGTTCAAACCCAGGGAATGCAAGCACTGATAAAAAGTGTACACATTAAATTCACCGTAAGTTGCTTTGGATAACAGCAGCTGCCAAATGAATAAATATAGTCTAGTTAAAGATTATTGGTGAAGAATATAACAGTCACACAACACAAAGTCTTCATGTTAGCTTAGCAGGAAAACTTGTAGTTGGATTTAGCATTAGTTAAGACTGTTTCATCTGCTGTGTTCTGACATTTTTGCTTCTCAGGCCCACACTGAGGTAAATTCTCAGGTAACATCTCGGAGATTTCATGTCCACCAAAAAGTCTCTTTGATTTGCACCTGCTTACATCTCAGTTTGCTTTTACTCTCACACAGGCAGACTTCGGACTTTACGCGTAATGACTGGTCCAAGAACCAGCGCAGAAGAGTGAAGAAAGTTAAAGATGACATTTAAAGGAATAGATCATCTAAAAATCAAACCCAACTCTTGACGTAAGTTTTGCAGATTCGTGTCATTTCAAATCCATACAAACCGTTACGATTTTTTAGAAATAAATAAAACTGAATGGGGAATGAGGATATTACAGACACTAATATCCTGTTTTCTTTCTATAGATTTCTTGGAAACTTGGAAGTGTCTAATGTGTCTTTGACAAGTCTCACAGAGTTGCAGCTGCTAAGCTAGTGAGCGGTGAGGCGTTAAAGACACAACCACTCCAGACGGAGGTGTTATAAAACCATAAAGGACGGTGGGTCGTGTCCCCAAAGGTCATTTTGATGCTAGGTTAGCTCCAAAACACGCCCCCTGACATTGTTAGTAAAAGCAAGTCATCCAAGGCATTTTATAAGTAAACAGACATTATCCAGACTACTTGTCTGAGGGGAAAACATTTACATGGTTTAATGCTGGCGGTTCATCAACATAAACAACATACTTCACATCTTATATTTAGTCATTTTAGTTCTGCTACTGTTTCTGGGACAAATATGGGTCTTTTTTATTTATTTGCATATTTAAGTAAACACTAGCGAATACTTTAAAGCATCATGTATGCTTTGCTAATGCATGCAATCCCTGCCCAGACCATAAAGATGGAATTCCAACAATTTTTTTCCATATAATTCCATTTCATATCCATGAAAGCACATAGGATTATGCTAATGATAAACCTTCCGAATGTAGCATTAAAATGGCTAAAACCAGGAATATTTTGAAGACTTCCTAATATAATAATATAGATTGTATAAATAATAAGTGAATCTTCTTTCTGTGGGTTGAATATTTTTAGCTAAACAGGTATCTTATGTGCGGTTGTATAGTATCGCTCTGTGCGCTAGGCTTGAATTCTGAATTCGAAACGTGTCAATATTTATCAGATGTGCTAAAAGGAGAGAGAGGCTCTTATCCGAACAATCTGTTGGCCTGAAAATCACGGAATGTCAGACCCTCCCATTTCTTAGGAATCTGCCGCTGTAGACGTTGAACATTCCGGTTTGTGGGACATATGGAGAAGTGTGAAGTGTTAAATTCTTCACACACATGTTGTGACGGGTGGGCCGCATTTTTGTGGCTCCCTCAAATCAGCTGTTTGGTTTGACTCCGTTATTTAATGGCTTAATGTTGATGTGAGTCCACATTACCCAGTTTTCCAGTTTTTCCATGTAATACCGAACTGTCGGTATTATTACTTATATATATATATATAAATATATATAACAATAATTTGAATGCACATTAATTCCAAATTATCCAATTTTTATAAATGCAAAGTTATACCTTGTTTCATGTTGTAACGTCCAAATGAATGTTTTGCTCACACCTTACAAATCTATCTGACTGTATATGATTACACAACCAGTGCTGTTGTACTGTGTATTATGGCCAATAATGATGTATAATAGCCAACGTTTTACGCAGGAATTGTTTTTCATTATGAAATTGGAATGGAAACTTTAATTCTGTAATCTGACATCACAAAGTATTCAGTGAGAAAATATGTAGAAGTGTGTATTTAATTTCAGGCAGTGATTTTATGGAAAAAGGCGATTGTTTTTACTGGAAAGGAGGCAGTTGGAGGGGAAAGTTCCAAAACAGGAATATGTCAACCAAACTGGAAAATAGTTTTCAAGCAAAATATGACATCATTTTTTTTCAGCCTTTTTGACTACAATGCCCCTCATTGTCCACAGCAATATTTGAAGGTATGAAATGTCTTGAGTTTAAGTGGTTTAGTTATTTTTGTCTCATTTTGAATCATTAAGTAACTTTGGAGACCTTTAGGAAGTTTGTTGCTCCTAGCGAGCCTCAGATTCCTGGTTGAGAAACTGATATTAACTGGATGTGACAAGACCAAAAACACATATTAAGGAATTAAATAGGGTCCATTTTGATTTTATGTTGACACAGGAACCAGTTTACAGCCAGTCATCTCCATAAACAGGTATGTGTATGTGACCATATAAATATAAGGGTGAATTGTCCAAATATGGGACACATAATTTTAGTGGGTGTCGCTCTCGCCTAAACCAATCAATGCCAGTGAAATTATAAGCAAATCAAAGCTGTGTGTCATGTGATTAAGGTAAATTATAATATTGGGTGTGGTTTAACATGTTGACTGTAATATACTACAGTCCAAACTATGTTTGCATTGCTAATTTCTCTTTTTCTCCTCTTAGCAAAGCGCTGCGAGGTTTTTGGCTCCCTGACTTCATATCATTTTAAGCTGTAAAGAGGATTACATGCACAAATCCAAACACAGCAACCGACAAACAGTGAGGCAATGTTGTACTGTTACTGAGGAGAGGTATAGAAAATCTGTTCACAGACGTATAATGTAAACAGTGTCTTTATAGAAGTATGACTTTATGATTAAAAATGGTGTACGATCAATCCCTCCTGCTTAAGTCTGGGGTGGGTAGTTGGTGTGTGTTTGTTAAACAGGTACTTGTGGTATTTTTTTGTATCCATGTGTTATTTTGTATTTAATATTATGTATTGTGTGTGTGTGTGTGTGTGTGTATATATAGTATATGTATACTGTGTGTGTGTGTGTCACTTGCAGGATGTGAATCAGCAAAAGAAAAGCACATATTTTCATGGCGAGTAGAGATGTGGAATGGGAATGAACTGCAGAGCAGGTCGGTGTTAAACTCAATCAATCACTGTGAGCCCTCAGAGATAAGAGAGAACGACAGACAGCAGCAGAAACGGGTAACAGTTTCAGTCCTGTGTTTCCTCAGTGTCCTTCAGAGTTGTGCTATTTAAAGGGACAGTCCGCCCAAAATGTTATGTTATACTTGTGGGACTTCTTCTGTGAATATAGTGGCTCATGTACGTAAATCTCTCTCTGTACATTGTGGCTTGTATTTACAATTAGTCACACCTCAAAAAATTTGATTTTAAACATGTTGAACGCAATACAAAGTTGAGATCAAGACCCCCAAAGGTGGTCTTGTAAACGTACAGACTGAGATGAGACGTCAGGCGAAGATAGTTTATTTGTCATGCTGCTGTCTTGCTGAATGACTAGCTAACCCTGTATCATTTTTAAGCGTACGGCTAATGCAACGCACACTTTAATACTAATGCTCAACACACTGTGCATATTGTAGACTCATATAATGCTCATTTTGGCCATGTTTGAGGAGATCAAAAGTTTATTTTTTTAGATTTCGATCTATGTACATTAAACCTTTCTGGCCATTCTGTGACATATTATCATTTTATAGAATTAGAGATGCGTTAAGACAGCCTTGTTGTAACTCAACAGGTAGAGTCTTGTGCTAGCAGCCCAAAAGTTGTGGGTTCAATCCTAGGGAATACAAACACTGATAAAAATGTATACCATGAATTCACTGTAAGTTGCTTTGGATAAAAGCTTCTGGCAAATAAATAAATGCCAGTGTAAAATAATATTAAGTTACGCTTTAGAAAATCATGACCATTGCTTTTTGTTCTGTTCCTTATAAATTCATATTTTTTTTAAACTTTAGAGTCACTTTTGTCCTAAAATGGAGCCCTGAGATCTGTTTAAAATCTGACTCTCATTCTGTTTTGTGCTTAAACTGTCGATTTGTTGATGTTAACTCTGATGAGCAATGTTTGGAATCTGTTATCACAGCATGCAGATCTGATGCGCCGCGTACGGTCATCACACGTTTAAAGACGAAGCGTAATGCGACAGGCGTGCATGAAATTAAAACGGACTGAGAAAGAAATCATCTGTTTCTCCGAAAATTAAAAGGATTTTTGGCTTCTCCGAACGCCAACCGCATTCTTTGAAGCGTTTTAAGTGCATTGAAAATGACATGTTGAGAGCGTAAATTATACATCTTTCGACTGGTGCTTTGGCAAGGCAGTGAACTGGGATGTGTTAAGATGTCTGAGTCTTATCTGACCTGATGCATTCGGCATAAGAATCCGTGGACTTTCATCCGTGAATTTCCATCGGAAGTGCATCCGTGAAATGTTTTGTGATGTCATGAAAAGGACGGTGTCAAATTTTTTTGCCATAGCAACCGTTTCCTACCTGCATGGTGGGAAAACATTAGAGATAATTAATATAATTATAAGATGAATGATTATTAGTAAAGACTGAAGCGTGTGTTGCACACGCATGCATATGGGTCAGTTTGTGATCTATAAATAGCAGTCGCTGTGTTTAGATGAGGTTTCGTCATGCGGCGGAAAGTCACACTTTGCTGCGGGAGGCATCCGTAGAGCATTGCGTAAGGTGATGGGTTCGATCCCAGGGAGCACAAGTATTGATAAAAAATAATAATACCTTGATTTCACTGTAAGTTGTATTGGATAAAAGCATCTGCCAAATGAATAAATGTAAATAAGAACCCAAAAATGCTGTTAAACAAATAGCCTGGCATTTAAACGCCTCAGTTACTTGTTTCAGATCATGTAGTGACTTTAAAATTCTCACTCGTGTCAGAAAGATAAAGCTTTTCAAGGATTTCCACAGATTTCAGCATGTACCCCATGGCAAGCACAGTCATTTTCAGCAGAACCTCACACGATACAATATTGAAATCTCTCCCATCTGAAAAGCCCTCGCTTATATTTGTCTCTGAGACAACGCTGCTCAATATTGTTAAACAGGCGCTTGAGAACGCAAAAAAAATGTTTACAATCATTAGTGCTTGTGAAGATATCACGCATGGCTTAGTTTAATATCCTAAATAGACTTTGGAGCCTGTTTAATTTCCTTCTTAGATTCTGTGACATTTGATGCTGTCACCATGTGATCGGTTCACTGAGTTGGGAATATTACACAGTGGCTTTTTTGAATCTGAATCTTCTCCCCGCTCAGCTATTGGAGTGTCTTTGCGCGATTCACCGTCTGTTGACTCAACAAAGCCACGTCATTGGCTGTCTCATATTCAACGATGAATCGCCAAGTCATTGGTTCCTTCGAAAACCCAGTTCTGATGCTGTAAGGACTGTTGGCCAAGAGATAACATTTCTAGAGAATGTCAGTAAGAGTTGAGGATGCTACATTCAGCCATCCTGTAGCTCAACTGGTAGAACATTGCATTAGCAGTGCAAAGGTTGTGGGTTCAACAAAATATATGTTGTTTTGTGAATGCTAAACTGGGCATTTCTAGCTGATTGCTAAGGGTTTTTTTCTAACATGTTTCTAGGTCGTTGCCATAATTCAAGTCAACAACAGTTGAACCGTGAGTCTTAATGTTGTTGGTCTTGAGGGTATAAATAAGATTTTTAATTTTATCATGGTGTTGGGAAACATTTCTACTGTGGTGCATAAATGACACAATTCACCTTTAAAAAACTGTACAAAATTATAGCATGCAACTTGTTAGCTGAGGCAAACTGTGAATGCCACAGCAACAATAAAGTTTGAAGAACTTCAAGGTCAGGGAACAACTAGCGATAAAGGAGAGATGTGTGTGTGTGTGAGAGAGAGAGCGAAAGAGAGAGAGAAAGAGAGAGTGAGACATTCCACTGTGACACTCTCATCTTCAGTTGTCTTCTTCAAGCTGTTCTTCAAACATGTAAAACTGACTCACTTAATGTTCATTGGTTTTCTCAGCAAACCAACCAGGCGCAACAATTCGTCACAATCTGGTTGGTCCTCCACCAATTAGCTTGTTTCAGGAGGTTCCCTGCTAAATACATCATCAATTAGCCTCTTTATTTGCAACTAATGCCAAACAGCTGGTTAGTGAGCCGCGGGTGACGGTTATCCTTTTGCTGTAATATCTCGGCTAAGTGGAGCGAAGCTACGTCTGTTTCCTCCAATGACCTTCTTATGTGTAGCAACTGTGGGCTAAAGTCAAACAAACACAGCAGGCCACAGCTGCTGAGGAAAACTGGCCTGTTCTTGTGAGTTTCAACCTTCAAAACTGGTAATAAATGATTCAACATCATATTTTATTATTTATCCTTGATTTATGAAGGTTATGTGTGAAATAACAGTTTCATATTGCGTGCTGTATAATACTGTATGCTTTTTAAATGACAACAAAGTAATATAATTAATACAGCCTATAGTACAGTATACATTTTACAGTAATAGTTGCTGTAAAAAATAATAATATATGAATGTTGTAATCAGAACCATGGAATATAAGTCAACTGTAACATAATATTATGGTTATTATTAAAAGAAAATATGGGGCACTGACTGTTTTTATTGGAATTGGTGGAGTTGGTAAGTCTAATGTCTGCTTTTGGAATATTTGTAATATTATTTTATTTGATTTTTGGCCTTGTTGATATGTTTTAATATCAAAATATAACCCAATATTCAATCTGTTTAGATTATATCAAATATTTAGGCAGAACAAGTTGCCTAAAGATTTTGCCTAGAGATCATATTAAATCTTTAGGCAAAACAGGTTGAGAACCACCTCAGTTAAAAAAAACAAGAAAAATGGGTTTCAGTTCATTCTGACCAATAGCAGCCAAGCTAGTAAATTCTATACTGTATTCTGTACCACTATGAATCTGTAGTTTGTGCTATTATTAATATGCTAATGTACATTTCTAGGACTGGCTAAGTTGAGGCAGAGGTAAATTCATTTTTTGAGGCCCTTTATTTATTTCTTATCAAACTCTGCCGCTGATAATTGAGCTAAATGGAGTCGAGTTCACAGTGTGGAGTCACGGGAGTCTCAGAGGGATATCATTGGGTTAGAAGTATTAACACTTAGCAATTTGCACCTGGGGCCCCGTCGCCTAAACAACTGATAATATTTTCCCTTTGGAGTCTTCTGCTTTGCCTTATCAGCCTTAATTTGCATGTGATGGTCTATTTTTGGCCTTTTTGAGACCCTTCTGCTGCTAAATTTGTCTGTCGCGAGGCGTAGTACAGATCAGTTCAGTTGCCAGGAACCCTAACTAAGTAAGGATGGAGCTGTGAGCGTCTCTGTGTGAGGAACATAAACAGGCCTTGTTAAACTGGAGCTAACATGCTGCTTAGCTAATGGCATGTGTTCCTGGCTCAGTTGGTACCACATTGGCTTTTTCTGTGGCAAGGAAAAAATGCCACAGTCTACAACTGTAAAAAGTGGCAACTGGTTCCAGTTAAGACCTTTGCACGTAGTTAAAAATGACTGAGATTTCATTTCTCGACAAAGGCCGTTTAAAATGCACCAACAAGAAAACAAATACAGTGTTGCAGAGATGCAAGCAAAATGAGACGCAGTCGCATAAGCATTTTTTTATTCCTTGACTGGAATGTTGGCAGCTGTTGCGACAAGCGCTTTACAGACACGTAATCTGGCGAAATCGCTTGAGATGTAGAAAATCGCACATTCTCCAACTAATATTCGGGATTAATTGCCCCCCGTTGGAAAGATTAATGTCAGAGCGGGTTAATAATTCCATGTTGTCTGGCTTTTTAGATTAGCGGGAGCGGAATAATCGCGAGGTGAGAAGCGCGAGCGCTCCGGGACCGGGCGACGCTCTTTCGTTTGACTGGCCTTCTTATCAAGCAGTAGGCGGTTTGTAGTTATTTCATGAAGATTGCTGTGGTGGGTTTATGGAGGGCTTAACCTGATGTCACATGTGAGGTAAACTGGATTTCAGCCGTGCGTTCTTGCAATGGCCCAGGTATACCTCAGTAACATCGCATCATTTGTATCATAGCTTTCTTACATCACGAATGCATGAGGTAAAGATTACACTGAGTTTTGTTTTTTATTTACATTTATTCATTTGCAGATGCTTTTATCCAAAGCAACTTACAGTGAATTCAAGGTACACATATTTTATATCAGGACTTTATCTTTGAATTTATCTTTGTTTGTCATAGATGTCAAACAAAATATCATACAACTATTTTACTGTATGTGTTGGTATACTTTGCTCTGATTAGCTCTTATTTGTTATGAATTACAGTACATGACCAGTGCAGTATACTGCCCATAGTAGGATATTTCAATAGGCCTTTCAGCACATGCCAAAACTAAAGGCCCGTTCACATCAAACCAATTCAATTTATATTTAATTTTTAACAATAAATTTCCTTCATACCAACTCAAGAAATAAAAAATGGCATGACAGACTACTCCCTACTACGATGGAGCATAATATGGTGGCTGTAGGTCTGTGATGTGTGTGTGTGTGTGTGTGTGTGTGTGTGTGTGTGTGTACATATATATAGTGTTCAATTAACAAAATTGAGAATCAAACTGAACAAAATCCAAAGGCGAATGCAGTGGCGTATAAACTCATTTTCATTCTGCGGTTGCGTGTGGTTGTTCAGTCTCATTATGATCTCACTGATTGCTCATTTACACCTGCACCACCCAGTGCTGTTTTGTATGATACCCACAAATGTGTTACTTTGAGGCTTACGGCTGACTGCCTAAAATCTTATCAGTTTTAGATTGATGTCACGTTTTACACATTCCATTATTTCCAAGGATAGATTTGTGTGTATAAGAGAAATGTAGTTTTAAAACAATCTCTCCATTTATGATTTATGTGCACAGATCGATGATTGTTGCCACGTTCGCGTTGTAAACCAGTGTGAGCGAAACGGACCGCTAACAATGGCCAGATAGCTGTTCCTGTGTTTTTTCCAGTTGTTTTTGAAAGACCATGTGAACTCAAACGTGCCGGGAACATCCCAAAATGATCAAAGCATACTTTCATCAGAGCCCTTGGACGGACCAAAAAAATGCCCTTGTTGGCCAGACTTGTTAAAACAAGATTTTAAATTAACTACCCGCCCAGCAACAACAGATAAGACAACAGAGATCCTTCTTGTCTCTCAGTGTAGCTAGACAATGATTTGACTAAAAATGTTTCCCACATTTTACTTTAAACTAGCGTTTAAACGAAAGCTAAGACTTGTAAGTTCACAAGAGTTTATTGTCATCTCAGCCATATACAAGTACATAGTGTGTACAAGTACAAGTACACAGTAAGACACCACACTGATTTGTGAGACTAGCATGGCCAAAAATTTGTAATGCTAACTGCGTCTCAGTGGCGCATTTGTTTGGTCAAAGCAACACAATGAGGACTGTGGCATGAAAACTCATACAATTCTGTCAGCACATCTAAATAACAACGTCCACCCAGGGACAGGGCCAGTCTGTTCTCACTTTGCAATCTCAAAGAGCCGAAGGTTTGGCATAATCGCCTCTTATTTACGGTACCTCAGCACGGCCCAACATCACTGATTCTGGGGAACTTTAAAAGAACACGTCGACCGTGGGAGATGTTTGTTTGATGTTTATAAAGTGCTCATGGCCTTGCATACTTGTACTGTAGGAGTGTTTGGAACGCATCGGGTGGTAGGCGACCTTTTCGTCATGGTTCAGTGTGTTTTAAGCAGCCGTGACTGAGTTCCTCAGGCCTCAGCGCCAGGAAGTGGGTTAACAGGTAGACGATGGTTTAGCACAACCATGGGAACGCGCCTTAAATCAAAGCCTGGACGCAACACGAATTCACCGCGTTTTGATCTCAAGCAGAAAATTGCCCAGAAGCAAGTGAGGCAAAAGAATTCATTTATGAGAATTATGTTCCTCTCTGTAGTCTTAACTCCCTCTAAAAAAGTACCTCAGTGAGTGCTTTTAAGGGCAGTGTGTAAACGCTACAGAATATTTGTCCGTAATTTCCAATTACACAGATGTTTAAGTTGCATATTGAAAATCTTTCCTCTTCACAAGGCCTATTTGAAATAGGAACGACATTTACATTTAATCGTTCAGCATATGCTTTTATCCAAAACGACTCAAAAATGAAGGAAACCGTAACTAATTTATCATACAGCAGCTAACAGTGTTTCAAGTAGAGCAATGCTGAGTTTCAGTGAGTTTCAGAATGCTTTCTTAATACAAGGTGCCTTTAATTTTGGCTATGAATTGTCAAAGAGGTGTTTCTTCAGCCATTACTTGTGATGTGTGAGCATGGGATGGTCTCATCTGATTGGCTGGAGTCTGGAAGCTCATTCCATACAGTGTTCCTGTAGCTCAACTGGTAGAGCATTGTGTTGGCAGTGCAAAGGTTGCAGGTTCAATCCCAGGGAGCGTGAATACTGTTAAAAATAAATGTATAATTTGAATTCACTGTAAGTTGCTTTGGATTAAAGTGTTTGCTAAATGACTAAATGTAAAATATACAACTTCATAGGTAATGCAAGTTAACAAAAATGGTAATGCAAATTAATAAATGCATAAATGAAAATGGCAAATGAACATAAAATACTTTTGGATTGGAAATTATGAGAGATTGGAACATTTTTGCGGTTTGTACATTCAGTGCAAACATTGTATAAACATTGACTTCTGTGAATGCATATGGGACAATTTTTTTTATTAAATATTAGAATATGATGCACTTCAAAATGTGGAAAGTTTACATCTGCAATGGGTCTTTCTGTTAAGTAAATTTCTCAATACTGGGGCTGAAACTAAAAATGTCACTGTTTCTGTAACGCCACGCACTGACCTGCCTCGCTCACAGAGGGAGTAATCACTGGAGTATTGGCTATTTCTCCTTTTGCTTCCTGTTTGCTCACTTCCTGCTCTTCATTTCCTGTTTGCTCATTTCCTGTTCCTGGACTATTTAAGCCATGTGCTCACGTTAATTCATTGTGAAGTGTTGCCGGGGTTTAGCCTGCATGTGGAGTGTTTATTGTGTGATTGCTCTCATGTTGTTGTTCCTGCCTGTTTACTCTTGTTTGGATAACCCTGGTTTGCCTTATTTCCTGTTTTCACCATTTTTGACCCTGTCTGCCATTTTGGATTTGTATAATGAATCTCTGCTTATCAATTCTACGAGTGTATCTGTGTTGCCAGCATTACAGTTTCAGACTCATGCATGGCTAGTGATCTTGTGTTTTAATTCTAAAAGTTGTTAAAAATGCTGTAATTAAAAATTAAAACCTCTAGATCTTTGATGCTTTCGGTTTTAGTAGTTCAGGACACAACAGCTCTCATGTTTTGCCGCTAGCTCTGTGGAAGTTAGCCGACTGTTACAATGAGCCACTTTAAAAAATACTGTTGCTGACTTTGACAAACTTTGAAAGGTTCATTGCACAATGTCTTAATAAAACAGCTTTACATAAAGCACAAATGTTTGCCACCAAGAGTTATGGCAGTGAAATCATGATGCTTATTGCATTTGCATGGGAGGAAAATTTAACCATACAATCAACAGTCAGTTTTTATTTTCCTTCTAGTGATTTCTACTGAACCTCAAAATACATCATTTCTACAAACCTCTGTTTCACACAAGCTACAATATGGCAGTATTATAAAAAATATTGATGTCAAAAATCTGGCTTAATTATAGAACATAATTGCATCTCTAAATGGATTTTACAGTGACAAAAATTACCAGACATGAAAACTTGACAAGTTGATAAAGAAGCGTTTGTGAGTTAGGCTCCGGAAACGGACCCCTAATGCTGTCCATGTGACCGGCCCCCCAGCCAACAGTATTATTGGACTGTCTTGGCAGTTATTCATCGAGACCCTATTCATAAAACACTCACATTAGCCCTCATGTGATGCTGAGTTCACATGCACCAATTAAACATATAATTAGAACGTAGAACCGGCATTTGGATAATGGCATGCATGGCGGATAACAGGGCCAAATTATATGTTGCTTAGCAACATTCCGTTGGGTTAACCGCTAATGTTCGTACGCGGCCCTTTCCTCATCCCAGTCCAGTGCTGCTATCCCACCAGATTTGCGATGTAAATTAATTTAAGATGTATTTAATTGCATTCAATTTAATTTCTAAATACAGCACAATGTATTATGTGTCATATTGATGGGGGGCCAGTTTGGGGGGTGTGAGCAACCTGGAGGTCTTGAATAGACATTTGGGAATGTGTTTGGAATTTCGAATGGATTTTGCATAATTTAATTGAATTTATATTTATTATTTATAATAATGCACGTGTATGATAAATAGACAAGGTTTAATATCAAACACAAACAGCATTACAAACCTATTCATCTCTTAATGTGATTCACTTCATTTATTTTAATTATGACAAAATAATGCAACTGCTGTACTACATCATCACCATAGAAACAAAGAAATGACCAGGTTTATGTTCATTATCATAAACTGGTTAAACTTGACAATCTTTGATACTTTAAGATACTTCAATACATACAAGCAGCCCCAGGCTGTGCAAGAAAAATGTCACCTTCAGATCCAAGCAGAGATCCAAAGAAACTGACATTTTCCTGGCATCAGGACAGGAGCGTCGGAATCTGAGCCATCGGTGTTGGGTTAACAGAATGTGAATTACGAATCCGTGATGCCTGATCGTGTGCCTGTTTACTCTGAACTCAATGGATCATAAAGTTGCATTCAAAGGATTGTATCTGTGCCACTTTTTTCAAACAGACTACGGCCAAGAATTCCCATAAAGGATTCCAATTACTTCCTGTTTACTTTACGGCTCATTGAAGGCACAGCGACACACAAGCCTGTCCGGAAAACTCTTTCTTTTTTTTGCTTTACAAAAGATAGTGACATTACAAGACACAAAACCGTGTTAAGGGCTTTGCTGTTGAAACCCACTCCAGTGCACAATAACAGGGATTTTCACCCTGAATAATGAGCTACAATAACGCTAACACTAACTCCTGTTTTTAGGCAAATCCCGGGCAGCCTGGGATTGGAATCGCTGAGGAATGCCTCCCAAGAATTAAGGCCGCTGTCTTGAGGTTTGTCTTTGGGGATAGCTTGGTGTAAAGCAAGCATTCTTTAGGTCTCTGCTTAATGCAGGGGTAATGTTTTAGGATAAACAAACCTCTGAAAGAGCGGCTGATAAGCGAGTATTGGTGCCTTGCGGACATACAAGCCTCTCACAATAGAAAAGGCCTCAGGTGACAACAAAGACCTCGTCTGAATGGAATTCCAAAAGTGTGGAGAAAATACACCTCAGGTCAGGCTTTTGAAGGAACCGCTCACACAAAAGGTCGCTAGCGTGGCTTTACATGTCGCCCCACTCAAAAACTTTAGTGACCCGTCTTTGTGCCCCAAGGAACTAAAAAGATAAAAGGGTGTCACTAGCAGGGTGTCACTAATCAAACTCTCACCAAATTTCCTACTGTAAGAAGTTAGAGGCGTAAGAAATAAAAGATACTGTTTGGATTGTCTTCAGGTAATGACAGTACACAAGCACAGATGTTTTGAAAGGGCATCAGTGGTGTTAAAAGGATGATACAAAAGAAATGAGACTTCTTTGATTCTTTTACATTTATTCATTAGGCAGATGCTTTTATCCAAAGCAACTTACAGTGAATTCAATGTGTGTATATAT
>JBAJNP010010340.1:0-16600 GCA_036877545.1 Yasuhikotakia modesta
ATTAATTATTACGGTTAATTTTGCTTAGTCAGATAAAACATCTATACATGTACATACTACGTAATTCGTATAATTGATTACAGTTAATTATACTTATTATTACCTTTGAGCTAAAGCTCATATTCCCTCGTTTCAGCGGAAGATAGTGTTTTAAACAACGCTTTCTAAACCGGCTGACACGCTACAGTGTACTAAAAGCATACTGAGTACTTCAAACCCAATATATCGAACTATTATTTTTGTGTACTGTTACACCTGTATGCAGTACAAATTTACCCAAGAAACTGAACACCTAAATGTGAAAATGTCAGTTCCTGAAGGTAAAGGTTAATAATGAAAAGTAATAAAGCCCTTTATGAGTTCTTAAATTTAAATCTGCTCCCTAAAAAGATTCAACCTACATTAAAACAAATAAATGAGCAGTCCAAACATGTCTGTTTCTCCACTGCTAAACTCTGCCTGCCTCTGGAGCATTAAAACCATTTATTCTGATTATCTCATTAATAGGGAAGGACTGAATATAGCCAAGCCAACACTAATTATGGGACCTATGATGTCATAGAGATATCTTTTTTTCTAAAAATAAGATATATTAGCCCACAATTTTGTAGATATAAAAAACACTAAAATATATTTTTAGTATTATATTTTTGAGTAAAAATTTGAAAACAAAACTATGACCTTTCACATTTTCATATACCATGCCATACAAAAAGTAGCTTATTAAAGTTATTAATTTGATCTGCCTTTTTTGCTTTTCAGATAACAATACTAACCCCTCCAGCTACCAGTCATCTTTGTTATCTTTCACAATCAATTCCCAATAGACACATTAGGTGCCACACTATATCTTGTATGTATGAAAAATAGATCATATTATGGAAGTAAAATGGAGATGTAAATTTTTATTTAATGTTGACTTAAGTAAATGCATTAATTGATCACAAAAACTTATTCTAATCATTCTAATTTAACATACACATTTAACAGTTAATATTATATAACTATGTTGTATAACTATTCAGTGCAAAACAACTATTAGCAACAAAATTACAGTCCAAATATCTTCTAAATGTTAAAGTATTAAGTATAAATGTTTTTGCTGGAAGGTTCTTTGGTGAAGTAGGCGTACCATTTGGATGTTGTTGTTAATAATATCAAGTTTGTGCTTTGTATTATTGGCACTGCAGAATTTAATAGTGTTGTGAATAGAGGTGTGCAATTAAACATAATACATAAGGATTATTTTGATCCACTCTGTCTGACTGAAACCTTGCTTTAACCAAATTACTATATCAGTCTTAATGAGTCTACCCCACCAATCGACTGTTATAAGCATGACTATGGTTGGTTGTGACAGTAATGTTGCAACTATTTATAAAGACTTAGATCTTTTTGATCTATTGGTTAATGTTGACAAGGCACTAATTGCTGGAGATTTAAACATTTGGCTGGATAACACAAGTCATTGCATACAACTTGCTTTTACAGACTTACTAAACTGTCTTTGTAATGCCTGGCCAGCAGAGGGGGCTCTTTCCCAATACCCCTGGCATTTGCTCCCTCTGCTTCTTCTGTAGCAACTTCCTGTTTGCTAGCTATAAAACCCTAGCCTAGCAAACAGGAAGTTGTGAAGTGTTGTTTTGCCCATGTTGTCTTGTCCTGTTGCCTGTTTTTGCCTTGCCTATTTTTGCCTTGTTTGGATTTTGATTCTGGACTGTTTTGTGGTTTTTTGAATGTTCTCTGCCTGCCCTGACCCTTGCCTTGCTTCTTGGATTTTATGGTTTTTGGATTATCTTGTGTATATCTGCCTGTGGTTTTGACCCTGCCTGTCCCTGACCATGCCTCGTTTTAATAAAAAGCAAACCCAGCGTATCCTATCGTCTTTGTGCCCAGCCTCCGTGTTACAGTCTTCCATGTTTAAATAATCATTATCAATATATAATGGTTTATTTATTTAATACAGTGGCCAAATAAACAAACACCACCTGAACAGACTTTAGTAGTAATGATTTTATGATTTGTTTTTGCCAAGAAAATTGAAACCAGAAGAGATACAATTGTAAATATGTCTAGGATGCGTCCCAAGACCCTTTAAGCTGGCAAATACTAAGCCTTTCAAAGACCACAACTAGATCTAAATGAATTGGCAAACTACAGGCCCATTTCAAATATCCAATTTATGTCTAAAGTATTAGAAAAAGTCCACTCAACTGCGCTCATTCTTACAGAGAAATTATGTCTATGAACAGTTTCAATAAGATTTCAGGCCACATCATAGCACAGAAACTGTGCTTGTCAAACTAAATGATTAACTTGTAGTGTCTACTAGTTTAACCTGATGTTAGTGCTGCCTTTGACACTATAGATCATGCCTAGGACCAGATGGAATATGCAGCCTTTTTGCTGTTTCTGTGCGGAATTTTTGGAAAGATGCAGATTTCTGTGTAATATTATTAGAGTGCTGTAAAGAGCACAGGGTATTCTATTTAATTAGCAATAAATTGTTTTAATTGGTTCAGTAGACACATTAGAGCTTATAGTGTTTTTTTTCCATTATAGTATTTTATCCCATTCTGGTATTCTATTTATTTGATTATAAACTTCCCCCCTAAAAATGTTCTAGTAATCCAATTATTTTCTTTTCTTAAAATTAAACAAAACAGGTTCTTTTTTGAACCAGAATCCTGTAAAAAAGCGTGTAGAATACAGTTTGCTACCACTGCATCCAGATTAGTCAAAGACTTGGGCTTATATTAGACAGCAATTTGTCCTATAAAACAATTTACAAAATGTCACAAAAACAGCCTTCTTCCACCTTTTGTTTAAATGCACATAAAATATAAGGCAACTGTACAATCTGCACCTGTAAAATTCTAAAATCACTTCCAACAAAACATGACAGTTTTTTATTTTCTGTAAGGCAGTTTTGAAAAAATAACAATATGTAATGTGAAAATCATTATACAAAGAATTTAATTTAATAACTATGCTTATGGTTCCTGGAGCTCGGATCAGCAAGAAAAAACATTTCCAACAAAGGAATTGGGCATTATTCAAATTACAGTTCAGTAATATTCCAAAAATAAAAAAACAAAGTGAGGAGGAATGTGCCAGCAGAAAGGACTGCCTCTTGTTTAGATAAGTGAGTTGCATTGATTTTGGTGAGGAGCTGGCTGGGATAATGATTGTTCTCTTGGCTTACTTCGCTGAAATTCTGACAACACAAAGCACCACCAGACTACAACAGCAGGAATGCTGTCCTCATTCCTGTGCCTGAAGGGCAGGGCTTTGCAATGACCTGGTAATATGCTGTAGCCTGTACATCCTTTGGGGTTTCATGCTTGGAAAAAATCCAGATCTGTGCTACTGTAGATGCCCCCAGGCTCTCACTGATCCAGGTGAAGGTAGGACCTGAGCATGGAACATTCCGTTTGTACAACCTCGCTTTCTTTCTACACTCATATACTTACCAATTCCAGAGCAGGCAAAGAATCTCTAGGTAAGTATTTGCAGAATACTGCTGCTGCTGCCAATAATGCAAAATGTATTTATTTTTTGTGCTACATCTGTAAATCTGACTGGCTATATTCTTCACAAATGGGTTGCAGATATTATTGCAGAAAGAGCTGAAAAAAATGAATCCAGTATGCAGTACCCTCATATTGTTCCTAGTGCAATACCTAATAACTGTATGCAATTCATAGCGGAGGTTCTTCAATTAGGTCTTTAATATTACTAGACCTTATAAACATGTGAATTTGATCAAGGTTGGAGCTTAATTGCACCACATCCCAATATGATGCTTCATTAGATTGATATCTGGTGACATTTGAGACCGTTTCAGTATAGTAAACTCATTGTCATAATTGTCATAGTTTTTGTTATCTGGCTGGAAATAGCCTTTAGAAGATGGGTGCACTGTAGTCATAAATTGATGGCCATGCTCAATGGACATGCTTTAAAGAAATGCTCAATTGGTACAAAGGTCCAAGTTGTGCTAAGACAATTTTACCCACACCATTACACCACCAACAGCCTGAACCGTAGTTACAAAACAGAAAGCTGTGCTTTCTCATCTAATTTTTACATCAGAAAGCATGTTTCATTAAACAAGACAACATTTTCCCAATATTTGGTGAGTCTTGTATCGTTATCATTCTCAGTAACTTTTAGAAACTGTTGAATGAAATAAAAATGTGCATGAAATAAAAAATTCTATAAATGCGTTGAGTTGCTGTTATTTGATTAATTAACTAAATAAAAAATTTGACTAATTAAAAATTTCCATTAACAAGCCATTTAACAGGTGCACTTATAAAATTGCAATGAAGTTGCACTAGTTGTATTTTGCTGTTTTGTTTATGTTGCTTTAAAGCATTTTAGAGCTTCACATTGTACACATGGTCTAAAAGTTTTTAACTTTTTACGTAGTTGCTTCAAACTACCTGACATTATTATTCACTAAAATGTGGCCCCAGCTCTCTGTATCCCTCAGTGCATAGGACCAATATGGAAGCACTGAGGTTAGCCCGTCTTCCTGTTGCCTGTCAACCATGGGTTTCTAAGTCCCACATTGACATGATCACAATCCCAACCTGGCCTTGCAGTTTTAAATGTGAAAGAATAATTAAGTTTTCCTCACCCATTTACAGGCATGGAGCAGTAAGAAGCCCTTAGCTTGGCCTGAGATTAGCTTTTAGAGGATAATGCAGTGAACTGAAGCCTACAAATACTACCTCCTGGCCTCTCACTTGTTTTCAGGGCAACCAAACATACTTGGAGGGAGAGGGACCCTTGACCCTTCTTTTAACCTTATAGAGAAGCAGAAAAAGAGATTTGGAAGCAGGACTTAACCGATGAGCCCAAACAAAGGAATTGTTAGGTACAAAACACAAAGGTTGTGTTCTATATAACCTAGAGGTTTGGCTCGAAGATGTTACCAAAGCAAAGTTTTTTTCCCCCCACAACCTACTTGTGTGTGATTAAATGTAATTTAAAGGTTTTAAAACTTGTTAGTGAGTCAATGACATTTAAGAATTGTGAATCCTAATCAAAGCTATTGTCTTCCTCTGTATTTTTGTTTTCGGTTGTTGAGAGTTGAGAGATTTGTTTCCTTGCGAACAAATCATTTACTATAAGAACTATGACTGTGAATATCCATATACATAAGGTAAATACATACATATGTGCACCAATGCATATGCAACATTTTATTTATTTTATACCACATGTAATTTGATTGTTGAAAAAAAGGTGTGTGTGTTTCTTTACTATTACTTTTGTTTTGTTGTCCTTCTATAAAAGAGACGCACTAATTGTTATTTATGTTTATTTTCTCAGCAAAGGCATAAAAACCACGCTGCGATAGTAGTGAGCCCCTGGCTCGTTCTCCACTAGCACACAAGACGTACACACACCCCTCCTCCCGTCAGCCCACATGGTACGAGCCGACTCTGGATGGTGGAAGCCGCTTGTCATTCCTCGGCATTCCCTCCAGCCAGCAGCCTGCTTCCCTGCTCTCCATTCAGAGCGAGCACGGATTCAGCACTACAGGACGCGGACGCTACTCGCCCTCCAGCTTCTTGTAGCAAACGTACTGCTCACCTTATTCAATCTCTCCGTCAGACCTGGAAGTTTTGCCTCATTTTAATTTTCCAAACGGTAGAACATTATGACGAGAGACTTTTATTAAGATCCCAACACCTTCCGTAGACTGCGCTTGTTACTTGGGAAGCGATTGTAACCTGCGAGACGTTTGGATAGACGCCTTCTTTTCCAGAAATGGTGAGCTGCTTTTTCATGGGAAAGTGCATGTTGTTTAAAACAACTACTGGACCGTAATGCAGTATAGAGTGATATTTTGTTTGTCTTGGGCTGAGCGCATGGATGCTTAATACATTTACGTAAAACCTTTATTTTTTATTGTGGATCCTCTTGTAAACTTGCACCCGTGCAGGGACCTAAGTCTAAGGGGTTTGTCTCCACTCCTATTATTATTATACGTAAAATAATTTGGTAAATGATAAATAATGAAAATACCTACATATATTGTAAACACTCTAATCTGGTACATGTAAGTTTATCCGCATTGTCTTTTTCAGAATTTGTGCTCAACGTTACACTCACATTACGGGCCGAGGGTGTACCTGCTTACCGCTGCATGTTTCACTATCATTCAGCGGTACTTAGGGACGCAAGCTAATGCATGCTTACTGTATGCCATTGGATATAGTGGAGATTTCTTACATAGGACTGTTCACTGCAGTTTACGAATGTATCTGTGATTGGTCTAAAACAGCAGGGATGCTGGGTGTCAGCCTGTAAAACAAATGGGATATTACAGCCTGGTTTCTTACACTCCGGACTCTGTTGTGAGGGCGTTTACTGTTAACTGTAAAGTTTCATTTTTAAGGGAAACGTTAACCCAAGTACGTACTTACTGCCGAAAAAAATAAGTAAACAGCAGTATATCTGCAGTTGATCTTTTACAGTGTTACTTTAAAATAAGAATTAATAGCGCTACATTTTTAATTAATTTATTAATGAACTAAAACACATATGCAGACGAATGTAAGGTAGTATTTCAAAACCAAAAGACACGTGTACATGTTTTATGTTAAACAATGGATATATTACATGTTATGCAATTACATTAGATGTGTAATGGTCCCGACAGAATGTTATTTGATTAGATAAGCACACTTTTCAAGCGAAACAACTCATAAAGAAACATTTGTTAGATTATGTTTTTGTTATAAAACAATATGTTTTTGAGAGAAAAGCAACATTTTCTGTCTGGCAAACGTTAGTAGAACATGTCCATAGTTAATGTGATGAACTAAACCTGTGGTTGCTCTGCTAGGACACCTGTGTGAATTTGAGGGGAGCTGACTTCATACATCTGAAAGAAATGACTTTGGGACCAGATGGTTAGTAGAGTAATTGCAATAATAGCTCAGAAAATTCAATTTAGGTTACAGAAAAGTTTAGCCATCAATGACTTGGCTTGATAATTATTTTTAATGCAATGCTGTGACAAGCACATATTGAAGTTTTATGTAAGTGGCCAAATATTTTAAGTGCTCACTGTACTTTGAAATAAGTTCTTAATTTACAGTGAAATTACATTTTGAACAACCATTTACATACATTTAATACAAGAATTAAGTGACTGAGTTACTTAAAGTTTTTTACCTTGTTAATCTAACAAGTATCTTTTAGTGATTTTGCAACTATGAATCCATAGGGATAAATTCTCTAGTGTTAAGTTCTCTGGTGTTGTGTCATGACACTAAATAAGTCTGAAGTTGATGGTTCCTCATGGGTTTGACCTTTTGCGGAGAGTCATGCATTATCCTGTTATGCTCAAAGTTGATGTGGAGCCATAGGAACAGAATACAACCTATTTGGGGCTCGCACTATATGACAACTGACTGATGTAGCAGAAGCTTCATAAGTGGCAATACTTTTATAGATGGTGTCTGTGTGCATTAGAGGTGAGAATCAATAGGAATCTGGTGCTGAGAATTATATTGATCCTAGGTTCACAAATATGATAGTATTGTGTTGGTTTGTTTAGTGTGTACATACGTTTTCCAGAAACACCACGTTTCAACTGATCTAAGAGATTTCCCAGAGGTTTTTGGTTTCATTTTATGAATTACTGAGTTGTCTGAAGCCATCAGAAGAACCACAAGACGAAACAATGATGGAAACAAACCAATGAATTGCTGGAGCTCCCCAGTGGATCTAGCAGCAGAGATGTGGAGTCTCGCATGTAATAAGGCTTCATAGCTGAGCTGCTGGGAATGTAGACTTCAGTGGAAGGTGGACAGACGGTGTGTGGTGAAGTGTTGCTCATCGTTCCTCTGTTGCACCTTCCTTCTTATTACGGAGCTCAGGAATTGCACCCCTGCCAAGCCTCTTTATCCTTGCAGTGCTGCACTCATCTGATCTGTCTTCACAAGTGTCTTGTGCGGTGAAGAGATTTCTCCTGCTTGATCACTGTTCAGAAACATAATGTGATACGCCATTAGTGTGATGGAAAAGTTAGATCATTTTTGGTTCACATGTTCTGTTCTGCACAGTTTAGCAAGTCAAAACGTCCCTGATTTGAAGCTCAAGTTCATGGTAAACACATTGCTGAATGGGAAATAATGTTTAATCTATGTATTTGTTTGTTTTGTGTTGTGGGGTAAATTATACACAGTGTATAGCACTAGTGTATATGTGAGAAACTGGATCAATGACATGCATTACAGCTGTGACCTACTGGGTGCTAAGACCATTTGAAATCAATGGAAAAGTTGCGTGACCCCCTCACTCTTTTGGTGCTAATGCAATTAGGGTTTATTGTATGTCTGTTTATAGTGCTGAAAATACCGTCACTCCCTCATTGTGCATGTGGTCTTAACATAATTTAAAGTAATGGCCAGTTTGACCATTCACTTTTTTTTTTGTCAGATTTTGTTTTTTCAGCTGATGGCATTGAATAGCACGTTGTGTTGTATGTTGTTTTTATAATTTAAAAACTAAATTAGACACCTGAAAAGAAACGTTAAATTCTTGCTAAAAGCCAAATTGACTTTTTGTAGTCATTTTTCCTACAAATACCATATTAATATTTTTGACATATTTTGCATATTGTTCATTGTAGTACACAAAGGTCTAAATTGCAAAATCAAACCAATTTTAAATAGAAAATATGGATGAACATGCATCAAGTTGCATTTAAAATATGCTTGCTATTACTTTTTTCTCTCAAATTGTGCTAATTGCCTGATAATGTAATACCTTTTCTGAAATTCTGCAAAGACAAACAGCTTATGTGTCATCCAGTAATTAGCACTCAAAAGGTCTTACTCACGACTCCTGCGATACCTCGTTCATAACAATACAGCATTGTTTCCCGCCCCTGTTTGTTTTCACAGTATTACACATTGACAGGAAGAGTTAGCTTTACTCTGAATGAATCTCATTGTCACTATCAGTCATTTTTGGGAGAAATCTGTGCTCAAACGACCTCTCAGATAGCATATAAATCATTGTCATTCGATACAGTTCATGTATAAGATTAGCTGTATGACCGTGTTCTTCTCAACATGAGGACTGTTAATGTCATGATGAGTTCATACAGTGCAGGAACGAAGGGGAGTGTGTTTGCTTGCCCGGAGCATTACGTTTAGTTGAAGCTGCGGTCTGTCATGCTGTAATTTATCGCACATACGGCTAATGGCAGCCTGTCGAGATAACAACGTTTTATTGGACTTGAAAGTTGGAGGGGGGGGGGAAATACTGTAGTTTTCGGCATTTCCACAATCACTCAGCGGTGACTGGTCAACCGAGCTGTTGCGATTTGCTGAATGAGGGATACAAGTTGCTGAATGGGGGAATTTTCTCTCCCTCTATTTCTATAGTGAAACTTGGTTAATCTTTGAAAAATTCTCATTGAAAGAGACACATTCTTGGTCCGGCTACACAGCTGCTGGGGCTTTGCGACGTTGTGTTGTTTTTATGAAATCTGACCCTCGCTTTTTTCTCGCTTTTTCACACAGTTAGAGAAAAGAAAAGCTTTTTCTTCACTCCAGTGGGTCTGGACATTGTGTATTCTAAAAGTGGGATCAGGGACAACAGCTGCCACATTTACATTCAAATGACTTTTAACATATCCCGCTTTTTAGTCTGGGCACCTATTCCCATATAATTTTAGCAGGTAAACTCCCCCTGATCTGGAATTCAGAACGTCTCGCTTTTTTGCACAAAGAGTGAAATAATTTACACTGCAATTTCATATTTTAAAAAGAAGTATCTATTTTGGGTGGTTTTATTTTTCCCAGTGGATGAGGAAGACACGGTTTCTTGTAAGCCCATAGAAAAGAAAAATCACAGGTGAAATCTCTGCAATATCCCAATTGTTTTTCCTAGACAGAATCGCAATTACAGTATATGGGGAACAAATAGAGACTTCTCTTTTAGGTCTCTGCTCTTCAGATGTTCCTTTGGAGAAAATGGCTGGGTAATCTCAGATGAGCCTCCTGTAGTCTCTAAAGAAATGTCAACCATGTCTAAAACTGTTTTAAATTTGTCAACATAAGAAGTCGCAGTATAATCATTTTTAACGTCAAATTTCTGGGCGTTATTCTCCATATTAATTTAGAGCTTTACGCTACTGTACGCCAACAATTGTCTGATTTATGAATATTTGTTAAGTTAAAGAAATCAAAAGTCCCTTGAGCTGTACAAAAGGACCCTCTGAGTAATAGAACTTTCCTCTGGGAATCAACAGAGTGGCTTATTCCTTCTAATTGTGTTAGAAAACCTCTGAATACAGATCAGAGTAAATTTGATAAATAGAAGTTGAGGTAATTAAACAAATGATGAGTTCACTTTGGTTGACATGCGAAAGAAATAAGGCTTTTGAATTCTGGGTAATTTATCAATTACTGGCTGTTCGCCACTAGCAGTGGTGCTATGCCAAAGTGAGGTCGGATTTGAGGTTTCTTCATTTATCCTTGTAATCTGGCATTGTCTGTTTTGCTTGAGCATGCTAATGCACCTCGTGGCCTGTAAATGACCTTATTACTCATCTCGGAAAAGAAAAAGATTCACATGCTTGAGTTTAATACCAACTGATTTTCTTTATTGGCCAATTGGTTGAATAGGTGATGAATGTTCTGTATAATTGTGTTTTGATAAGAATCAACACTCAGCTTTTTGACCCCTAGACCTTTTGTATGAGCTCAAAACGTCTGCCTTTCTGTATCCCTTCAACCTCCCCTTTGTGTCGTCTTACCTCTGTGGTAGTTTAGATACAGGGCAAAGCTTAACTATATTTATATTGTTTGAAGAAAATGTAAGTGGTGTTTGGCTTAAAAATTGCTTTAATATTAGGATGTGTTGCATAGCTGTTAGGTCGTCAGATGGTTCCTTATTGGTTCAGGTTAAATGATTGGCCCCAGTCAATTTTCTCAGATTTTTTGGTCACTAAATATGGCCCCTCCTTTAAAATTATATCTTAACTCTGTAACTTTAAAACTGTTATGTCATCCATCACACAAAGTCCCATAATTTTTACTGTAAGTCTCTTTGGATTAAAGCATTTTAAAAAAGTAGCAACATTGCATCTTTTTCACACACATGCTTTGAGGTTTTGAATGTCCAAAGCACAAATGTTTCAAAAGTAAAGTGTCAGAGTTTTACTAGATTATGGGTTTGTTTAAATCCCTAAGTATTAGCAATAGTAATGATGCTTGCCTCAGCAACTGACATTAATGAACATCTTTTGTATCATATTGATTTATTTCCCTCTGGCCGCAAGGCTAGCATAAATAGAGGCATTTTCCTTTATTCCAGTCAGAGAATCTCATTGGCTGTATCAGGCAGAATCAGCTCCTGAAGTGGTCCTAGGGAAGAGGGCATTGTGTGAATGAAGGGGGGGTGCTTAATATACGTACTTCATCCACTCTGGAAAGAGGATGTTGGCTCATGTTACCTTTCTTGCAGTGTGGAAGATAATGTGTCCATTGTGTCCTGCATTTCACGCTACATGTGTAGCAATTTCTACGATGCTTCACATAATCACTGAAAGTTAACCGCAATCTACTTTTAGCGGAGTTTAATTTACTGTCACTGACTTCAGCTTCCATCATATGCAGCCATGGATCTTGTGAGGCATCTGAGTAACAGATGTTTGAACTGCTGGGAGCTAAACAAATACTGTTTGTGATTATATATTTTATTAATGTAGATATATTGAAAGGGGATGTGCTGTATTGATTAGCCCTATAAAGACTTGTTGGTCCTTGGTGTTCATGTAAGTGATGCAGGTTCGAGCCCAGCCTGTCTAATTAATTTCCCCATTATTGCTCTGATCATTTTCTCTGTGTATTATATGTGGCAAACAGAAAGAGTCCAGTGCAGCTGTGACCTAGTATGGTTGGTGCATATCATTCAACACATCAAGCTAGCTAATGTGAGTTTAAAAAAATCTAACAAATTAGATTAAATGAGATTAAATTGGAATTAATTGGTAAATTGCTGTTTGTGTTATGCCTTAATACCTTTTGTATGATAAACTGGTATATTAAAAATGTATAGATATTTAGACTACACAACCTTAACATAACTTTTCCTGTCCACATGAAGAAATGATGCATCTCTTACATGTGTGAACTTATAACTGTTACTGTGTGAACAGTTATAAACCGGAGCTCAGATTACATCATCAAACAAGGAAGTGTCACATTCTATGCGTATCACACATTGACTCTTTGGGTCGGGAGGCTTGAACTCCAGTGGCCATTCAGCAACCTCAGCTCTGGAGAACAAGAATATAAAAGCAGTGACTAAGCCAGGAGGCTGCTGATGAAACTCACTTTATCCTGTGGCATATCGGCCTCTTTCAAAAAAACACTCCAGGGATGAGTATGTGTGTGAGCGAGAGGTAGAGTGTGTGTGTAAGTGTGTGTGAGTGAGAGTGTGTGAGGGAGGGAGAGAGAGACAAATAATAGGCTTTGGGAAGAGAGAACAAAGTGGTGCATAAATAATAAGACGTCGTTATGCTGGTTACGTTATATGGGCACTTTTCCTGACAGCCTTCACATCTTTAACCACTATCAGACTAACACATTGGCTCCCACATTTTCTGCATGTATGGGTTCCTCTCTTCAGATTAGGCTCCCTGGTGGCGTTTCATCATGTGGCACATAATCTTATGCAAGATGGTGAAATGGCAGTTAATTTGCAGGTAATTAGGCCCTAGTGATTTGCCATTGAAAGGACAGCATAAATGAAGGCTATGTTTAAATGTCATTGAGGCTGTGGCACTCATTACATTAGATATGTTTTTATTGGGAGAACTGCTACAGAATGTTCTGTGCCATTTTTCATCCAAAGTCCAGTAATGTTCCTTCAGATATAGTACATTAAGTGTAGAGTAATTTCTGGTCAATTAAACCGCAGTTTCTCATTGACCCATAGTGTAACGCTGCAAATTTAGAGAAACAAACATGGCTCCAAGTTACACCAGAACATTCCTCAAAACTGCTATTGTCTGGACAATTGGGTAGCCCCGCCCCAAAGTCACAGGACTGGCTGAGTTGCCTTTGTCAGAAGGACAACATGTTTACACAAATACAGCCACAGTTTCATAGCTCTACAGTTTTACACTTTTCAGTAACTATAAACCTAGCTGTCTCTGCATGTTAAGCTAGGATAGGAGGAGGTGTTTTAACATCTAAAAGTATCACCTGGTTGACCAAACTGTTTTTCACCACAAATAAACAAGATTTTAGGCTGCTATAGATTTACTGCAGTTTTCAGAGTGCTTTGGTGATATGGAGTCACTTCAGACTTGTGCAGACAGGCATTTACACAACAAAACTATATTTTTTTGTCACAACTCTGCTGCTCAATATAAAAAGACTTACTGCAATGAAACAGGCATTTTCTGTAATGCCTTTATTGTATTATTATTATTATTTTAGAAGCGCATTTAGAACACTGTCCCACTATGAAAATGTTCCCTTTTGCTTTATTTTAGTCTGCGTAGCCCACCCAATCGATTGTTTGGCCCGCAGTGCATTTAGAAATGTCTTGTTTGGCACACAATCTTACAGAGAAGAAAAGGAGGGAGAAGAAAGGAAGGCCCAGCTTTCATCAAGGGGGTGCGGGCACACAGAAAAGTCATGCATACCTTATAGATAATTATGGGTGGCCAGTTGAGGAAATTGAATCTGTTTTATAATTGAGTTTTGATTAAACTAAACAATAGAAATGAACAGCCATGGCTATAGATTCAAAGAATTTGAAGGTTCACAGACCCCCGTTTCAGTATGTAATACAGGCTTTATTTGGTGGGTTGAATTACCAGAGAGTTTGATGAAACTTCCACATGTTTACCACAGGTGTCCCAAACTTGATTGTTATACATGTCCTATTGAACTTAATAAGACAATTCGAAAATTATTTGCAAATACGTGAAATTTGTTCACATTCTGTTTTGTGTAAAAGGCCTAATGTTTTTATTTTTGAACTTGACCCACTTTTCTGCTTTCACACAATCTTTTTGTCCTGTTTTGTTTGTTCCAAAAAGAACAAATAAAGATGTTTTATAAAAGACAGACAAATGGTCACAATATTCACCTATCTTGGTTTACTTTCTTTTGGTCTAGACAGTCGCTAAATTCAGACACTTCATCTGGATTACAGTGACATCTTATTTGATTGGCACTGGCCTTGTAGATTTCAATTTGTTTGTTTATTTGTAATGGTGCATTGGCGAAACGCGCTGTGAGAGAATATCCACAGCACTTTGTTAAGACCACTTCACTAAGACCTAAGCCAGTCAGACAGAAACATTGATCACCTCTAATTTGCTTTTAAATCTTTCTCCCTCTCTTTCCTTTCTCTCTCTATCTCTATCTCTCTCGTTGGGTACATTTGGCATGGAAAACTATCATACAACTCATGGGATTTTTGCAGTATAAACTGTGCAGATTTTCTGGATGGAATACTATGTTGATCAGCTATATTTGCCAATTTGTGCAGTGTACATTCTGAGCACACTGAAAACTGTATCTCTCGAATTCAAGAACCCAAGTTGACCTTCTCATGTTCAATATGACAAATAATTTCTTCAATATGAAGAAATAATAACTATTTTTATATCTCATTTTATGGCAATTTCTGACTTATTTAATCTGTGTAATATCTTAATATTAATATGTTAATATCTTAATAGTCTTAATCTTAAACACTTCTTATCTTTTGCTTTGCTAAAAGAAAACACAGAACAGTGTTAAGAAATTTAAACAACTGTTACATATAATATTAAACATGTAAATACATTTACTAGTTTATTTTTTCTTTTGTTGATTTTTGTGTCTAGGTTTAAGCTACAGGACTCTCCATTACGTTAAAATACTCTCCAAAAGTTAGTTTGAGTCTCTAAAATGAAAAAGCCTGTGTAATATGTTCAGTTCTGTGTGGTTTGTTGTAAACTCAAGATCACTCCATCAAAAATAGCACAAGAAGAAAAACAAGATCCAGTTTATATATTGTTTATTTTTCTCTATGCTTTCTAAGGCTGAATTAATTTTAGCATTTCACACTGTGATGCTACATCATCAGTTCAAACTTTCAAACTTCTGTTTTTTGTCACCACAGTTATCACCTCAGGTGAAAATCCATTAGGTGAAAATTAAATGTAGATTACCTAGAAAAGTAACAGCACACCTCCCAGGAAGTTGCAAGATTTAAGGTGTCCGCCACACAGTTGCTTCCGGGGACAAAAAAAATCCACCACCTGACCAAACCACAGTTGTGTGTCAAAATAATAGTGATTTATTTTCCTTTTAGCAAACACATATATACACATTTTCTTTGTTACCGCTACCTTTCTGAAACATAAAAACATCTCTGATGTGTGATCTCATGACATGTTCAATGAAGAAACTTTATTAGACAGCAAAATACAGGGAACTGGTAATTGGACCGACATAGGTAGCCAGAAGGCAGAGGCTCTCCTCACTTTGTTTTCAAAGCAAACTGGCACTGATTCAAGGTTCAGTATGTACATGGCTAGAAAGGTTTTCAAGGGGCAGGGCAAAGCACTGAGAGGGACTTGTCAATATATTTTGCTAGTGTTAGACAGCAAGTGGAATGATAGCTCTCAAGGGCAGTGCCCTTAAGCTGTTTTTCTATAAATATTAATCAGGCCCACAAGCCTGCCTGGAAGGTGGCTCAGCACATTTTTTGGCTTTTGTCAATGACTGTGGCTCAACGTGACAATCTGTGAAGGGAGAGATGAGATGACAACTCTCATTTCTGTTCTGATTTCTTCATTCAAAACAGCAATGGCAGTCCAAACTGTCCTAAAAAGAAAAATCAATAACTAGTTGGGTTGTGGCAGTACAGTCACATACTGATATATTGAAAATCTTACAATGTTGCGTCAATGCAACCTATACTCCCCTTCTCACTCACTGCATATTGTGAATATTAAATATTGTATCATTCAATAATTCAATGTGAATATAGAATTATTTTGACTGTTTGTGTTTTGTTATTGTCTATGGGGAACTGAACATTCAGTAGTTGTTTGTTACATTCTATGCTATTAATCTATATCTTAGAATCTCAGGGCATGACTTTGCAGTTTGGAATAGCTAGATTGCATTGAACATGACTTCAAGTAGACAGATTCAAGTAGATTCCTTTGTTAATGAACACAATCTAGTTTATTTTGTGTGGGCCCTTAGAATCGTCCTAACACCAACAACCCCCTCCCCCCCCCCCGCCCCTTAGCGGCATATTATTTTATTATACTGTGTTATTATTTTGGTTATTTTTAAGTGGAACGTCTCATCACTATTTGTAATGCTCATATGAAAGGAAAGGGATTCGTACAATCCTATAATTCAAAGCATTTAAATCTTGTGTGTAACTCTCTGGCGTTCTGTCACAAATTCCGCCTCTGTGGCTCCCTCCAGTGACCGCCAGCGGGAGCCGTCCCCTGAATACTAGAGACATTTCCCATAACCCCGTACCTGGGCCACGCCCCCCTCAGGTGGCGGCCATTTCGCTATCACCCACTCTA
>JBAJNP010010341.1:0-16599 GCA_036877545.1 Yasuhikotakia modesta
CTTTATTTATTTTACACACTAACATATGTGCCAACTAACCAAAGCTAGTTGTGGCTGGTCCTGAAGCAAAAATCTAACTTTCCTAATAGTAGAAGACTGTTAGCACTGCAAACCTGTAACTGTCTTTGAGTAGCTCATTGAACTGAGATGGATCATTGACATCTGTGCAGTAAACATCTGTAGTGTGGTTAGCAGTGGAGCAATTTTCTTAGTGGGAAAGGTAGCTGGGAACTATGTCAGAATTGTCACCAATTTTGTTAAAGGCTAAAACACGTACTGGCCAGTGTTTAAGGAATATAATTCATAACATTCAACTAGCAGTAAATATATTCATCATTGTCTTAATATTATATAAACATGCATTTTAAATACAATATAACTTATTTACATATCATCAGTTACATAGTTAAAAGTTGATTAACTCTCCAGAGTGAAATGCTTATTTTCATTAAAGATACTTTAAGATTCTGGTGCCTCTGATTACAAGTTTTATGATTGATTATAGATTAGAAGTACATTTATCTGAAAGACATAATCGGCAACTTCATACTTTGATTGTGCATCAGTGATATTACAGTATGTACTTAGTAAAGTACATTGCAGATGAGAGAAATTTTCATAGTCAGAAATTTACACACCCAGTACACACAGTCAACATCCTTCAGCAAAGCTCAGAGCTGCTGTTGTACAGCATGTACGACTGCTGATCATTTGTCTGAAGGGTGTTTAGTTGGACATATATTTTGCACTGGATTTACCTGAAAGGATTTACTTGGGATTTTGTAGGATTTGCTCTTTAGGTAAATCCTACAGGATTTACCTTTAAGATTTGCCTAAATAAGTAGCCTGCTGGTAAAATGTTAATTTGGTTTGCATTTGGCCTAGATTTAGCATATTTCAGATAATTGCTGAGAAATATTGAGATTTCAATTAACTTAAAATTAAGAAGATGTTGTTTTCAATCACATCACCTACTATAAAAGAAACTGTATTAGTGGATGGTGTTGGAAATTGACTGCAAAAGCAATCATTTTACATAATGCTCCTTTTTTCATCTGTAATGATAATTGTACTGCTAATAGAGCTTGCTTTTGTGTTCCTGCCTTTTTACATTGCTACGTTGAGTTATATTTGTTGATGAAAGCTGTCCACAAAACCATGTTTTAGTAAAAATCAGCTTTTCATCCTTATTTGCAGACATCATTCCTGATATAGGTCAGGTGACATACGGAGGGTTGCATATGAAAATGGGTGCACCTTGTTATACATGTTTTTGGGTGTTATTTATTTAAAAGTTTAGGAGTGCAGAGATGCACCTTTGTTTTGAAAAACAGTCGTGGGAAATCATTTTCTGACGGGAGAAAAGTGAATTATTCAGAAAACCAGGCAAATAATAAAAGTGAGTTCTGCCAAGAACATATCTACTTGAGAGTAAAAATCAAATATTTAAAACTACTACTTTTTGAACATGTTCCTGTTACATTACTGTTTACTTTGCTTCATTGCAAGTACTCATGTGTCGCAAATGCAAGGGACAAGATATATGTAATTATGTAAGATTCCCATCAGCTCCATGATGTAAAAAGAAACTCTTTTTAAGAAACTCTTAAAAATGTGGAAGCTTTTTTTTAACCAGGACTTGTCAGTAAACTCAAGAATAACAAACTTATAGAACAGGTGCATTGGTATTCTGTTAGGACCAAGTGCCAATTAGAACAGCTAGACTGCTAATGAAGTATAGCCCATCAGGGATGACTCATACTGGCACCTTTAAAGGTTTGATTGCCTGCTGGACAGAAGCTGATAGCGGTGGACACTGCATGTGTGATACTGGTGGCCAGATCTGTTTGTGTGTGGTGGGATACACATATGCACAAACATATGGAAGAGAGCGAGTCCGAAAACACCACTGGCAGAAAAACCTGTTGGACAACCATTTCAAGATAGAGGCAGCCAAAAACACCACATGTCTGTCTCTCCTGAGAAAGACCTTTGGTGTGCGTGTGTGTGTGTGATAGGAAAATATCTTTTGAAAAGTCAGTTGTTTTGAAAGTGCTGTCCTTGATTATTCAGCAAAAGATCTGACAGATGTGCAGTTATTATAAATATACTCAATGTGGTGTGGTCATGGCTTTTTAAAAATATTAACCACTGAGAAATTTCCTGCATCATTTGAATGATCAAGGGATGCTGAGTTAAGAAAGGCAGTGTGTGCAACAGACTGATTTCTGACTGTGCATGCAGGGCCACTTTTGCCCATATGCAGGCCTCAAGTGGCCCTATAAAATGTGGCTTTTAGAATAGAACAGCATTAAATTTGAAAAAATAAGTGGTTTTGCTTCTCAGTGCTGGGTTGTTGCCTCATGATCCGTCATCAAATTTTCACCCAAGTGAAAACAGTGGCCACTATGACTAAAATAAGAAAGACTGGGGCTATGAGTACCACAATGTTTAGACTTGTTTTGAGAAATATTACTATTGAATGCAATTATTTTATTGTTATATATTGCTATTGTTTTGCATTTTAGGTATGTAGCACCCTATGCAGACTGCATGATCTACTGGTAGATTGTGGTGGTCCACTATCCAGTACAGTGCCCCCCATGATAGCTGTCTTGCTAGAGCAGAATTGAGCTAATTAAAGCTGGACTATTACAGACCAGGCACACAAAATCAATACAGCTCTAGAGCCCCGTGACAGTCTATCTCTCTTTACCTTGCTATTAAATTTCCACCTTACATCATAGAGCTTAACTCAGATACACACACCTGCAGCCATTGTCAACATAGAAACACACACAGAAACACATGAGCTTCCAATTACTTTTCTAGCCTGGAGGATGTGGAATGTGGTAGGATGACAGCATTGGCCTCTACCCCACTCATGTTTTAAACAGATTCCACTAAAATGGCTTGTTAAGGAATCTTGCCCAACGTTGCCCATTTAAAGGTCTTTTTTTGCAGTATTCTGTTCTAGCTGTCAGGGTATAACAATTTCTTGACTTCAAAGTCTGCCTAACATTGTCAAAACATCTGGTATCTCATAATGGGTTAATGATTTCAAATTTACCATAAAATCTAAACTAGATTATACGTTTATTGGTTATTATTTACTTAATTGTACATCTTACGGAAGTTTAATTTCTTGTTTAGATACACAAGTGATGGAGCACTACCTAATGTTAATTCATCTGGCCACCTTTGTGTTTGTTGATTCTTTAAAATCAGTATTCAAAACCCAGTATGGAATCTGTTATATTTCATTTCGCAATCTGACAGATGTCTAATTGAAACAGTATATTTTATCAAAAACAGTGTTTGTGTTGATAAAATATAAAAAAGAGATGCTGTATGTGTTACAGAATACTGAGTTGTTTAGCAACCACCCAGGTGTGACTTCTAAAGTGCAATAGCATTAGTGTTTAGTAAACCCTACTGATTTTTTTTACAGAACATTTACTCTTTTGAAAAGGTACAGGTAAAAATGTTAATGCAAACATAAACGCTGCACTATAACATACCCGCTCTGAACTTGCTACAAAAGCACTTCAGCTGCACCTTATGTCTGAACAGTAAAGACCTGGACCCTTCTCTTAGATACTTCTGCCAGTTGATGGCAGGAACAAAAAGATGTGTTTTGCTGTGATGTGGCAACACAAGTGGCTTGACACAGTGCCGTCTGCATCAGAGGCAGCTTCTCTGTGGCTGGGTTGCCAGCTCCTCCGTCTACGTGCATGACAGCGAGCAGGAGAATGACATGTTCTTCCGTTGGTTTGGAATCGGCAGGAATAATTCCTACATTGACCTGCCTGTCGCACACAAGTCACTGCATGTTTTATTTATGAGTGTCTTATGAATATCCACTGTGCTTTGACACTCGTAAATTGGATGGGTGTCTGTGGCAGTCTCTGCACGCAGACTCAGCATCACAGCTCTAGAAAGGAAAGCTAAGGGTAATGCTATTGGAAAAGAATTGCTAAGAAAGCCAGGATAGTTTAGCTTTCAGGATACTTAAAGCTAAAATGGTCTAGAATAGATTTATTCTATTTATTTTGTATATCAATTCTTGTAGTTTGAGTCTTGAAGAGTTTAATTTTACTTAAGTGGAAATGAACAAACAGTGTAGAATAAAAAACGAGTGAGTAACCTTAATATAGTTTCTTTTCTTTCTTTTGTCATTGTTCTTTCATTTCTTGGTGATTTGATTCCTGTTTACATCAGGATTTTCCACAGACTGGATTTCCATTCCACTGAAGACCAATTTGGAGTTGTTTGTTCAGTCATGCTTATAAATCATTCATGGTCTTGTCAATAAATTATACAAGTAAATGATTCATTTTAGCACTAAACGCAAGTAAACACTGTTTTTCACATCCGATGTCATGATACTGGAACCTTGTGTATATTTATTCTGTAGTGAGATTTTGATTGTTTTATATTTTTTTTGTTTTAGAAAGTCTTCTAAAAGTCTTGCGTGTATGAATGCTTTCATGACCAACAATCTCATTTGTCCTTTGTGTATGCTAAACAAACTTTTCTCTTTTGTTTTTGTGTTTGCCCTAAAGCCATTTCACATTAAGCTCACCTGGCAATGTCAGTGTGCCGTGAAATAAAAGCTGAAAAACAATTTTCTTAAGTAAAATTGTAATAGATTAGCATTAGAGCACATCACAGTTTATACAATGCTAATGAAATTTAGCTTTTGCTTAATTCCCTGAAAAGGTGACGAGGAGCAAACTCCATGTCACAGCATTCAATAAGCAATTTTAGGAAGTATTTGTCACACCAGTTTACTTTTCGTCACGTTTAAGTGGAAAGTTTGATTTATTAAATTAATCTTTTTTAAAATAAATATTTTTTAACCAGGTCAGACAGATGGCTTGTACAAATTTTCTGCTTTTTTATATAAACACAGAAAATATTTTAACATTTTGAATACTAATGTTGAATAATATGACCTTACTCAATGAGAACTAACACATTCAGTAATAAAATGAATTTATAATATAAAACCTAAAGCGAAAGTTTTTTTAATCACAAAAGCCATCTCTTCATGTTCAGAACTTTTGCCTTAGAGAATGAATACAATTATTAAAACAAAGTTGTTTTAAAGAAGCCTTTAAGAGCACCTTTTGTGGCATAGCTCTATTTTCAGCATGCCAAGTGTTTATTTGTATAGCAAATTTCTTTCTCTTCCACCACTTCAATAAGATTTAGTTAAACAAAAAGCCCCTTGCGTTTCCAAAAGACCAAAACTTCAAACGAATTCAAAAGCATTCCATCTGTAACGCATCCTCTTTAAACAGAAATATTTTCGGTACTTTGGTATATCGTTAAGGAATCCCTTGTAGGCAAGGACAGCAATGAACAATATGCATGCTGGGAAGTGTGGTTATATGCAGCTCATCACTGCTAGCAGATTGTTAAGTGTCAGCCACCTGGAGAGCTCAGTCAAGGAAGCCAGACCAAAGACATAGGAAGCACCAGCGTGAGATGCACAACATTCATGCCCTGTCAGCAAAAGGCAAGACATGTTAACATCTGGCAGGAAGATTACAAAGGAAACAAACAATCATTTATTCTTAGTGCTGCAGTAAAGCAGATGCCATCCGTATTATGTATGATGAGTTTGTGTGAACAAGTGGAAATTACACAAGCCAATTTATCTTTAGTGGCTTGTAAAGAAAACTAAGGCAGTTGATTTTCTTTTAGTGATTCGCAAAAAGAAAGCAAAAAAATAAAAACAACATATTTTCTTCATGGCACAGAGAGCAGGTTTGTGCAGACTTAACGATAATCTTAGGAGTGATAAACTGTTGTAAATGAAACACAATATAGAGAATGAAACAGCTTTATAGCGCACACATTTACTGGTATGAGAAACGATGTGGAGGCTTTCAAATTGCCAAGAATGGCTGAATTATCATGTTTGGCCAAGTGTGCTCTTAATGTTTGATGGTGAAAGGAAATATGTATTTTCCAATTAGACAGCAACATGGGATTCCTAACATCGACTTCTGTCCACCCACGCATGCTTAAATTATAACAAGAAAACCAGCCTTGTATGTACATTAACACAACAGAATAACCAGCAGCTTCATGCCAAGCTCATTTGACTAGAGGACAAATGTGGGCTGTGTGAGAGCGAGTTTCTTTCCAAGTGAGGTGCTTAACACTAATTCCTTCATTTATTTCATGTTGGAGGGAAGCTCCAATAAGCATTGCCTCCACCTGAAGCCATGAGCCAAGAACTAATAAGACATTAAACATCTTGATCTATCGCCTGTGTTCAGAAGAGAAGCTCATTAGTGGAAGTGTGGCCCAAGCATGTCGGGCCCTTGAGTTCAGCCATTTTTTTAAACTTATCAAATCACACATTATTTTTCTTTTAACAGATTTAAATATTTATTATTCACCTATGTTGCTGTGGTAATAGGAGGGATTTTTCACAGTGTTAACTGTTATGTGTAAAACAGTGTTGGCTATGAACAGAAATAATATTAGAAGAGGTGTGCCATTAAATGCAGTTAAATTAAGTTTTTTGTGTTAATACCAACCACTCTTTGTCTCATGCTTTTGTGAATAAAAACTGGAAGAAGTAAATAAAATGCAAATAATCCTTTGTTGGAGGAGAGGGCAAGATGAGACAAAGGAGACACAAGGGCACAGATTAAAGGCTTAATAGTGTATCAGTGTATCCTCAAGGTAATGAGGATTAGACTGATAATGCACATGATCTTCTTCTGAACAAACATAAGCCTACAGTTTATGTCATAATGAGAACAATCATCTGTATTTAGGAATTTATTCATTTTCAACGATTTATATGAGAAATACTATACAAACTATTAGTTTAGAAAGAGCCAGCTTAATTGTAGGAGTTATTCAAATATGCCCATTTCAAGGTAAAAAAAGAAGTTAAATGTTTTCCTATATTCTAAATGAGGTAAAGTTACCTTGTAGGCTTTTGGCACTATGTTTTTGTTGGCTTTGAGTTTGAGGCCTGAGGGGCCACATTGCATTCACCTTCATCACAGAATGCAAACCCTGGGCGCCACTTTTAGTTTTTTATTTAGATCATCTCTCCCATCTTTAACTTTGCTTTCTGACACATCTTTGAATGCACCTTGAACGGTCCAGGTACATGTTTTATATGTTTCCACCTTACAGACTGGATTCAAAATCTCATTTTCAAAACATTGCATTAAATGCTTTGCCATGGTCAAAGAAACCCTCAGCAGCAAGGCGTGAAAAGTCAACCAGGCCAGAAGAAAATGACCGAAAAGTGAAACCAAGAGGAGCTGGAGGCAAGTGGATGAACAGACGGGCTGTAATTGTTTTCTGTGGGATTTAGCATTAGCTGTTGTTGATCCTGCTCACTGGTTTCTCAGCTCCATGTTCATTATTCCAACATCTTTCTGTGCTGGCACTTGTTGATGTGAGTGTGGTACCGCCTCCCTCTTGATTCCCCTATTCTCCTCCATCTCATTCTTGATTTCTTTGTCCGTCTTAGCCTTATATATCCCCCACCCTGTATCTCTTCATCTGTTTACTTGGGGCAAAATAATATATTGCTCTTACAGATAGCGATTTACTTGCACAATCTGTACTGAGTACTAGATTGTGGAGAATGCAGCAGATTGCAGCATATTTTACTCTGATTGCACTCTAACTATGTGATTTGACAAAAAATTACAATTGCTTGCACTATATGTTTGACCAAAAAAAGACATTTTATAATGATTTTATTTAACTTTTTAAATTTTGCTTCCCAACAGAAAGCTCAATTTGGTTCACAGTTGCTACTCTGCTAGTTTTACACAAATACTAAGGTTAGACAAAACTGTTTTGTCTGAATTATATAGAAGTGATACAGTATATGGTGACACAAATGATGTCACATATAATAATGAAATATGTGAATTGAAAGGCCTTCGTTTACTCTTGCCTTCCACAGAGAAGCATTTGAATAGTTCTCAGCTAAAGCTAAAGGTTCTTATCCCTTTCCCCCTGTGTACCAGAACTCTCCTCTTTACCTCTAGCAGATGCAGTGCATAATCAGGTTAAGACTTAATCAGATTATCAATTTCTAGGGTAAGTTGAAATGTACAGATTGCAGGCAGAGAGATGGGTGACAGGTTGAGGGCTTGGCCAAGGGGCCAGATTGATGGGATGGCTGATTTGGACTTATGGAAGGCCAATTTATACAGCTGTAATTGCTGCTGTGATATCGACACTCCTCCAACACATCTGTACCTTTCCCTCTCATTTGCTTTCTGGTCTGGTAACCTTCAATGGTGGATTGTGTATAGCAATAGTAGCACTGAGCTCACCTGTAATGCATGATTGCAAGCCTGTCTATTATATCCACTTTTCACTTTCTGAGCATTCATAGTTACTTCTAGATTATAGTAAATAGTCTAAACAGTTCTATTTAAATAATTTACTGTCTGTCAGTCGTCGCTCTGTCTTCACAACTTTCACCCTTAAGCCATTTGTCAGCATGTGTACTGGCTGCTTCTGTAGACTGCAAATGTCTGGGATAATCAATATTGCATGTAATCATACAGAATGCATTTATCTTGGGATCTGCATTCATTAATCTGTATAGTTATGCATTATCAGTTCTGATGTCAACAGTAAACTGTTTTGTTTGGCACTATTTGTGTTTGCCATGTTTGGGATGAAGACTGGCAAACACTTTGAACCCGACAGCTCCCGTAATAATGCACTTCAAAACTACTTAGCAACCAGAGATTTGTGCTGGTTTGTGAAATTATTCCATCAGTAAATAACAAAACACTGATCTTTCAGTGCTGAAGACAGCACATGGACAACCTGCACTAATGCAGCACTGAGAACATCAGGAAGGCAGAACAGATTTTTCCTTTAAATTTAAATTTCTTTTGTGCCAAAAATATCTTGTCATCATTTATAGATATACTAAGAGATGACTATATAATATACAATATATTAATGACTGCCGTAATTTATCATAAAATACAATTTTCTCAGATTTTTAAATTTAGTTGTATTTATGAAGCAGTTTAAAATATCTTCTGTGAGCAGCTTGCTTTTTTTACCAATCAGAGAAAGCTTTGAGCTTTATATGAGTTTAGGTTTACTGATAGCATTGCGTTAACACCGCAAAGGTTGTGGGCTCGATCCCAGGGGAAGGCAAGTCCTAATAAAAAATATGTGTACCTTGAATGTACAGCTATTCATTATGTAGAATTGTACTTGTCTGTCTAACAGACAGACAGAAAGAAAGATAGAATGAAAAACAGAAAGACAAAATGAAAGGGAAAGAAAGAAAGAGAGAGTGGAGGGAGCTTCTCTGTTCCATTTCCAAACAAACCAGGCTAGTCTATCCATTTGGTATTCAGATTCTATGCTGGCTGAACTGTGATGTGATATCACAGGATCTTAAATTAGACTTGAGGAAGGAAAGAGGAAACGAGATGAGCCAACATTAGGAGGCAATCTAAAATAACATAAGAATTATTTTTTGTAACCCGTTTATATAGCTGATTTTCTCTTACCTTTTTATTAAAAGGTGAAATGGTGTGGAATGAGCAAATCGAGTCTGTTTTTTTTCCCCTCTCCTTATCATTTTTCCCGACTTGCTGCCAGTTTTCATTGTTTTTCATTATTCCTCTCCATTATTTCCTAATTTCCGTTCTGTTGGTCTTTGGACACCTCTTCCACAAGGCAATCAGATAGTCTGTAATGGCTCTGAATGTCCTTTCCTCTGGAGAGGCTCTCCAGTGCTCTCCTATCCTTGTATTGAGAGGGTTGAAGTTTACAGACTATAATCTTTGTTCTCGATAGTGTTCCCATTGTTGCAACAGCAGCAGGTATTCTGACACCTATTTGTGTGGTAATTGAATTACAATCACCATTTTTATTTAAAATAAAATGTATTAAAAAGGTTTCTTATAAAATGTCTTTATTTTCTAAGGTTTAAATGTGAAACACACCTTAAGTATTTGTTACACGGGGCTTCTTAATAAGGTCAAAAGAGAAGATTTTTTTAATTTCAGTTGATGAAGAATCCTGTCAGATGTTTCTCCTGAGAAAAAAGCTTAAGTAATCTTACAAGTATCTCCTCTAGGTATACAATAAGATTCCAAGATACATAGTCAGAGATGAAAAGCCAGAGATGACAGTATGAATGCCAACAATTCAAAGCAAATTACTGTATTTGAGCTATGCTGAGCTATAGCTCTACTCCTAATATCTTTTTCTAACTCAGCATAATTCTTACTGTCGACAATTGTCTCATCCTATTTCTTTAAAGTGGTTTTGTGAGAAACATCAAACAAAGTTAATATTTAAATGAAATACAGACAAAACTTTCAATGAAACTGAATTATATCTTCCGAGCTGTAAAAATCAACTTGCAATTCAACTTGCAACTTGCAAGCAATTGTGCTCAATACAATTTTCTTCTGGTTTATGAGAAACACCACAGGCTCAGGTCGGCGATAGTTTTATATTGTATAGGTCTGTGAGATTCACAGTCTATGATCAACAGTGTTCTGGTCATGCTATTATCCTGTCACCACTCCCCAGTGATTACACCCTGCTGCTCGCTTCACTTGCTCACCAGCGTCGTTAATAAGACTCCAGAGGTGGAGTAATTGGCTCTTAATTACCGCCGTCTTCCGACCAACTGCTGTCTTCCGACCAACTGCCGTCTTCAGCAGCTGCACAGAGGAAGAGGAAAGAATAAACCAGTGAAAACTAAGGAGGATAAAACATTCAAATGGTTTTGTAGTGTAATTGTCAGAGGAAACAGGAGGAGGAAGGCAATTGTTCCAAACACGGATTCTCGTTGGGACGAATCGTAAAAGACCTGAATAATAGATCTCTTTCTCTCTCTTGCTCACTCTCTCCATCTTTCTGTGTAAAAACCGGTGTGACTAGTGGCAGAGCAGCTCATGAAATGTTAAGAGGACAGATGGCGGGAAAGTGTGGCGCATGGCTTACAACAGCCAGGGAAAAGTGGGATGAGGATTCCGCTGTAGGCGTCACTGGTTGAAAATTGAGTCTGCTATAATTGCGTCTATGAGCTGCCATGAGACCTGAGGCACGGAGATTCTTTTGAGAAAGTCCTCTAAAAACAAGAGAATTGCAAAAATGTGATATTCAATTTGAAATGTTCATTGAGCAGTATCGTCAGCCTGGAGGCATTTTGAAATGATGTCTTAAAACGTTTGCAATCATGTGATCCTGTAAATTCTCCAAATGGACCAAGAGAGGACACACTAATTATATGTTACGAGTTAAAAATTTAAAAAGAACCCAATCAAATCTGCAAAAAAATCCATTGAGGGAGTCTTGCATGGCAAATTGTATTAAAATAAAAAGCAGCAATAACAGATGTGTAAAAAATGCATTATTTTCAAAAAATGACCCGTTTCCAAGCAAAACAGCCCCAGGTGCAGCAATGCTGTTTCTTTATGTAAGAATAAACTCCTGTCCACAAAAATCACATGCTTTCTTGAAGTAATTACACAGCCGGTCTGCATGGCTTTTCCAGCCAATGTCCTCTCACCTTTCAGATAGAATAACAGGTAGTAGATAATAAGCTTCATCAGGACCTGAGCTGAGCTCTCACTGTCCCTGTGTGGTAATGACAGGGCAGCAGTTTAGTTCATTTGATGAAGCCACATTCAGAACATTTGTGTCTGGCCTTGACATTATTTCAAACACAATAACGATGAAATTAAAAGTCAGCCAATGACAAGTACCCATCTCTATTATTTAACTGTCATGTTTTGACCTGTTAGTTGAACTCTCTGTGTGCTTTGGAACAACAGTTCAGCTCTGTTGTTTAATAACCATTACAAACGGTAAAGTGTCCCAGCGGAATTATATACCAAATACCAGCACTTGGCCAATCAAATTAGAGAACCAGAACTAACTGTTGCATATATTGATATATCATCAGTAATGAGATAATGTGATAGATTCCAGTCATGCTTGTCTATGGGTGGTTTCCATTGCCGGTGTGGGAAGATGTTTTGTCTCGCTTTGTCCTTTAGCATTAGCTCACTTGTCACATAATGCCTCAGCTGAAACTAATCCCCCTTGTGCTAAACCATATTAGTGTCACAGCTTAATTAGTTGTTCTCTTGCTTTCTTACTTTATTTCTCTCTCCTTTCCTTAAATCTTTTCTTCTCCTCCTATTGCATTTTCTCAAACACTAGCTCTTCATCATGTCACTAAAGAAAACTGCTTTAACAGGGAGGTAAAAATGCTTTTATGAGCTACATTCATATCAGGTAAATATATTCCAACATTTTGATGATGCTTCTGAAACCTCTTTAATACTTTAGTGAAAAGATGATAACAGACTAATGAAAAAAGATTATTTAAAAATTGCTGTATATTTCCTTTATTTTGGAAAAACAAAAGAGGTGTTGAAAAGTACTTCCCAGGTCAAAGTTTAGAGATAATTGATGCATATAAATTAGTAAGTCTCCCTTCATATTGAAAAACTTGATTTTTTTTCCTTTTTTTCTTTCTTTTTTTATGGTGACAACATTAAACATTGTACATTAAACATCAGAAATAGACATACCCAACTGAAGAGCCATTGAGATAAGTTATACGTTCTAAGATTTTAAATCCGTTCAAAGATTTTTTTTTTAGAGGTTTCAAGATTTGCATACCTATTTATGACAGATGTCTGTCTAATGTGTCAAAATTATGGCCAATAAGGTTATTTTTTTGTGTATCAAGTGTCTTTGCTTTGCAAACAGCCAGTATTCTCACAACTTTTCAAAACCATTGCTCCATTTCCAAAGCATCTCTGATCAACTCCACAGCACTTAGAGGAATTAAAACCATTAGCACGATTTATGTCAAACATCTACCATCAAGTTAGTCATCCATCTTCCCCCCACTCTCTCTTTATTTCCCTGCATTTATTCCATCTTACTTTTCAGAAGACATTTGAGCAAGATTTAATTGAGGCTATAGCTTTAGGCCAAGAATAATTATTGGATTTAATACATCTGAATATGGGGGCAAATCACTAACTTATTAAAATATGCATGATGGATGCAGCCCGTGTTTCAGAAAATAAATAAAGTGATAAAGTGACCAGAGGGACGGAATTCTGTGATGTGTGGGGAATGATATGCGATTGATGGGCTGCTCTGCTGGAGGCTATCATCAAAAGATGAGCAGGCAATTTGACTATAAGTCAACGAGAGTCACCTCTTTAGAACAGTCAGTTCTTTGATGGAGAGGGACATGTTCTCATTTGTGGATCTGTGAGCAGCAGGAATGGGGGGATAAAAAAATGTTGGAAAAGAAATTATATTAACAGAGACCCAGCATCTGAACTGAAAGTTCTCATTAAAATTAAAGCTCATTAAAATGAATTGGCAATTTAGGAATGCCATCTATCCACCTTCATATTCATTGCATGGCCATGCACCAGTGAACAGACTTTTTGGCTCTGGTCAGTGCTGGACCAATACCGCATGGCCAGGTCCAGAGAGAGCCTTAAGAAATGCACACTATTGCAAGCTAAATGCTAACTTATTATGTGTAACTGATCCTGAAGATCTACAGCATGCAGCATTCAGATGCAGTTTGATGTAAATGACAGGACCTAAATGATCACAAGGGAAAAGCTCTCTTAGTACTAGATGTCCCTCTTTTACTTTAATGACTGCATGTGCTTGAGCTGGCATGGACTAAGTCTGTGCAAAACTCAATGATGCATGTAATGCCAGCATGATCTGAAAGTGTTCCAAAGAGCATTATGTGTGCTTCAATGAGAGCAAGGAAATGTTTCCTGTCTTTTTGTACAAGTTATCATAAGTAGTGTAAAAAACAGCTTGTATTTAATTAGCAACCGACTTCTAATGTTCTAGCTTTTCATTGATTTTTGTACAAAATTCTAAAACATATGGTTATTTCCTAATTTAAATTAGGAAAAATCCCAGATTTTCAATGTGGTTCAATGCTTTTAATCAACTGAAAATCCTGGCCACCACACAAAAGCCTTGGGGGACATTTAAAAAACAGCAAACTTTTGAGAAACTCTTAAACACCTTAAAGTGTCTTTTCCCTTCTTTCTTATTGTCTAGCTCTGTACCTCTAAATAAGTTCACTCTAGTTTGTCTGATTATTAAATTGTCATTTTTAGTGGTTCAGGTTGATAAAGTGTGTTTGTGTTTTGGGGAGGCCAAGCACTGCTGATCTCCTCTCATCATTCACATTTGCAGACCCAGCAGTCTCCAGACATCCCACTGACAAGAGCAACAGCAGCTAATGAGCTACAGGCGTTATTAACATGTGTGTTTGGGGCTCTTAATTACTCCAGCTTTAACATCGGTACACAATTTATAACGAGCCCGGCGCAGGCCCCTGTAGGCACTTACCTTAGTGAGATTTCTTCTAAATTGGACGATTATTCAAGCAGGCGGGCAAACATGACACACAATAATTGCTGCTTGCAGATTTTACTTATTAGTGTGATGTATTGATCCAATGAGTGGAGGAGAAAGGTGTTGGGCTTGGTGCTGCTGGGGAAGAGGGGTTTAGACTGGGACTTTGGACTCGGGTTCAAATCCACCTGTACCGTTCTTGCTCTGGTAATCTTGCTAGAGAAAGGTCATGCTCCTGCCATGAGCCATCTCTACCGCTTTCATCATATAACCCACACACAGGACTATTTACAAGCCTCCTTTTGATGATCGAAACACTAAGGATAAGATGTGAGACAGTATGAGTGTGCAGGAAAGAGATAAAGAGAAAGAGAGGGACTTTTATGTGAATTTTTCTTTGGAGACAAAAATCTGTGACCAGTTCACTAATCACCTTTAACCAAGTGTTATCTGCGCTATCATATCACTGCACAGCGGGTGTTTACATTAAGTCATTGTCATTCTTGTGAGTGCAAACATGTCTCTTTTCTATTTCTGTTTGTTTTGTTTACAAAGGCAGTTTACTCACTAAAATTAATGCTATTTGTTACGTTCCTCTGAATTGATTTAAAAGGAAGATTAGAGCACATTTGCTAGTAATCGTGGCAGGAGTAATTCATCAAATGATGATCAATTGCAGAGTAGTCAAGTGAATTTTCATCATTTTCTCAAACAAACTGAGATGCAAATAACATTTAATGTAATGTTTTTTTGTCTTTCTTGCCACATTTGCATCATGTTAGAAGGGCACTTTAAATTTTGGCCAGAGCCACAAGGACCACCATTGCAGGAGCCACAATGATGACACCAGGTTTGATTAAGCGTTAAATGGTGAAGTGTCCATACTAGCTTGAGACGGTTACCTGTCACCCCAACTCTTACCCCCCTTCCTCTCTTCCTGTCGCCCCACAGTCATTCCCCAACCTCTCTTCCTCAGCAGCTCAGGCAGAAGGCTCTCTGACAAGCTGATTCATGTTCTCTCTGGCACAGGCCTTTCAAAACAATTTAAGAATGAAATATTGTCTTCCTCCACTCTAATGCATGACACTTCCACTTCTGTTCCCGGCTGCCTCTTCCATCTCATCTGACCTGTAGGGTTTGTTCAGACTGAAGGGTTCTGCACGGTGACCTGAAGCCCGGAGGAGCGTTTGTGTAAGCTATTAAAAGTGAAGTGAGACACAGAGGGAGCTGAAGCCAAACCTCTGACCTCACGACTGGGACGTGGGGAAATCTCTCCTGATATCTGCTTTCATAACTCACAAAGCCACAGACAAGCACTGTATTCTCAGCAAATGTTTGTTCATGAAATAAAGTAGGATACCATGGGTTAAAGAGAGAATTTAGTTAATTTTGTTTTTGTAAAATAACTAAAGGAAACATAAGGGCTCTGTTTTATGTGACAGTTTTTAAGAGCTTCTTAATGGTAACATCAAAAAAACGCTTGGCAGGTTTATAAATTCACAGCTAAGGGCAAAGCTGCTATTAATACCTGAATATGAATAGTTAATAAATCTCAAGGGGTCTCATTTAGCCAGGCATATGTTTTCCTGACTTTTCCACATTCTAATAAACTTGCTCAATGACACAAAGGATATGTTACTAAGGCAATAAAATAAGTAAAGAGAAAAAAACGTGTTTTTTGCTTTGTTTCAGAAACACATCTAGACATAAATAATGCAGATGACAGCCCCTACAGCAGTGCTGTGCTCTGATGTAATGTAAAGAATATGGAAGTGATAACCAGTCTGTTCTGTTTCTCTTCATTTGGCCTAATGTATCATTTTCTGTCATTTCGTATTCCATTTTGTTCAAAGCATATCAAAATTATTTCTCCGTCATCTGTTCTTCGTAAATGGGAGATCAAAGTCAGTTAGATTCGTACATTATGTAAGTGCACAACTCATGTGAGCCCTGATATAAGCTGGCTCTGTGTTTGTGTGCATGTCTGTATGTGCATGGAATATATAAAATTGTGTGCCATTGAAAGAGATAAAAAGCTGTCTTTTCTGTTCATCACCCTGATTTTGGGATTTTATTTGCCTGGAAAAGAAAAACTGTGTCAAATAAGAAAATTGTGGTGACTTCTTGCTCACCCCAAAACTACAAGCCCCAAGCCCAGGAGCCTTAAATGTGAAATACCTCTAACAT
>JBAJNP010010342.1:0-16596 GCA_036877545.1 Yasuhikotakia modesta
TTGTCATGTGCAAATTCTGTAGCAGTGGCCATCTTGTCGTGTGCAAGTTCCATGGCGGTGGCCATCTTGGGCTGTGGCCCTGGCTTGGCGGCCATTTTGTTAATGATTGCATTGTCCTTCTCCTTAGCATCACCCACAGTAAACGATGAACCACACAGCATTAACGCAAGGTCCAGAAACTCCATCAATGTGCGCGTCTCCTTCTTGGGGGTTAACAAATACTTGTATGGCTCATTAAGCCCACACCGAAATAGATCTTTAAAACATAAAAGATCTTTTAACATACACCTCATAATTAATGATAAAAAAAGTGCAATAATACTATGTATTATGTTTTCTTTTAATATGTTTGACAATTCATGTTCTTCAAAAAGTTCTTCAAAACAGTTTTATTTTTATTAGATGTAAAACTGCTCTAAAGCAACATTGTAGAAAGTGCCACTGTTTATAAATACATCTTTTAATTGAAAGTGCAAAAGATAAATTATTTACTCACACATGTGGAAATGTTATTGTTTTTTGTTTCAATTCCAACAACAGTAAACAGTTTATTATTTTTTTATATTAAGAACCTTAGACTGTTTAAGGTTATAAAATGTTGAATGAATTTGTTTTTAAAAGTTGTAAGTAACATTTCTATACTTACAATACTCTATGCAAAGGGACAGTGTCTATAGAGGGACTCTAAAGACGCTGCTTACAACAGTGCGTTGATCTATGTGGTCAAAGATTAAAAATATATTTTAAGGGTGGACACTTTGGGCAAGACATCTTTGTTTATGATCTGTTAACCTCTCTTTTTTGTCTGACTGTTTCTGTGTTCTGCTGTTCTGAGCTGTTGTACACTTACTGTCACTTCTGTGATACCATTTTACATTTACATTTATTCATTTGGCAGATGCTTTTATCCAAAGTGTGGACTTACAGTGAATTCAAGGTACACATATTTTAAATACACATATTTTTATCGGGTATTTTTATCAGGACTTCCCCTGGGATCGAACCCACAACCTTTGCAGCATTAACACAATGCTCTACCAGTTGAGCTAACAGGAAGGATGTTTCAAGCCAGTGGACTTTAACATAGCCTACTCTGACTGGAACTGTTGTATTGTATCGTATGGCACTTTAAAAAATGTTACATGTGATGAATGTATCTCTGTATATTTTCTTGTTTGTTTAGTCTATAACTAGCTCTGTTAACTCCAGGGCACAATCTTAATTCCGAAAGGAAATACATCTGTAATAGAGCTGTTGTAATCTAACATTTTTCGGGGAAGGACACAGTGGTCTGTCTCTAGCCTAGCTGAATTTTGAGATGGCCAGTGTTATGATACACAAGATTAAGTCAGTTTAATCAACCCATGGGGCCTGTGGAGCCCTTCTAATAGCCCGTTTCTATCATCCTACAACTTCCTTTAACACTCCCTTCAGAGAGGGGGCTTTGCAGTATTGCTGAAGCCCAATGATAAAAGCTTTGACTTGGGTTCACTGCTGGGAATAATTGGGCCTTCCAGATATTTTGATGGCAAAATGTGACTACCGTCAGTATGCAGTAGGTCACAGGACACTGAGACATTGTGGCATTTTTAAAAAAAGGAAGAGAATGAAGGACTGTGATTACTCTACAAATGCTAAACATCAGGACATTTAAACCTGAAAAATGGGAAACAAGTAAGCTTTTGCAAAGCTGCTTGTATGTGATTAACTCTGTTAGCTGGCTCGCTCTGACAGTTGGCCTGAATGAGCTCAGCTGATGTGACCAGTTCTGCTGGACTTCAGAAGCATCTCTGACCTTTTATTTGAATGGGTGTGGAACATCTTTCCTCACAGTTTACACATTTCCTGGGAATACTTTATTGTCTTTCAGGAAATGTGTTGCTAAGAGACTCATGTGAACAAACAACCAAATCCATATATTTTTCTTGTTTGGCCCCACATTAGAGTCTCAGCAAAAAGGCACGCTGGACCCTTCAGAGACCAAGAGATTACCAGCACAGATACTTTAAAGCTCCTCCAAGAATTCCTGCTCACTTCCCACGGCAGACAGAACAACGTCATTGCTACGACAGAGAGCAGGAAAGGGGTGGATAAGAAGGGAGGGTAAGAGAAAACAGTAACAGAGAGCGAGAATGAGATCTCCAAAGACAGCAATATGTAATGAAAATAAGTGGAGAGTAGAGTGATCTGTGATCAGTTTGAAATCATTTAATTCCAGTCTGTCCTGTTAGCAGGAAAATGCTCCCTGCTAACAGGAAGCTTTTTTAGATACACTTATTCTTAAATTGTTAGTGCAATGTTTCAACTGACATTTAAATAATTTAAAATAAAACATTTTAATGTTCACAACATCTTTGTTACTTAATGGAACATTAGAAAAAAATCTTACAAATTAAAATTGTTAGTGATTACAACTTAAAACTGGGTCACTGCATATACAGATATGAAGTATTACTAATAAAAAAAAGGAAATTAGATCCTTAAACAATGCTGGTTGATGTAATACAATGTAGTAATTTAATAGATAACACATTTTTTATCAAAACATCTGGGATAATGAAGGGCATATAATAAGGAATCAACTTCAAAAATATAAGACGTTGTGGGATAAAAACATTATGCAGTTGCCCATGTTTACACGTTATTGTACATGTGTCACAGTGAAGTGAGATAAACTCTCAGATTGAGATAAAACTATATGGTTTTATGACATAAAAACTAAGATTACATAATAAAAAGTAAATAAAGTATATGAGCTCTTCCTTTGATTGTATCACTTCAAATGTTTCATGTGGTGGTTATAAAAATCACATGACCAGGATTACTTGATGAGGAAACAGAACTCAATTACAAATGCTCCTTGAGCACCTTTACCTGTTGGGAATGACTACTGCATTTTACCATTTATAGTTTCAAAAATAAAAAATATAGAACTATGAAAATGAATGTAAAAGCAGCATAAAATTACATGAATATTTTATATACATTAATATAATGTAAATATACATTAATATTTTAACCATTTCTTTTAGCTCAAATCACACTGTAAACAGTTTTTCAGTTTGGCCTAGTTTACGCTAATGCATATACAATGTAAAGAGGAAAAAGAGAAAATTGAAAAGGCAACTTGTCTATAGTAAAAAGTAAGAACCACTTATAAATGTGCTTTATTCATAAACATATAACTGTTTATCTTCCACAATGATTGTTGCACTATACTGCATTGGATAGCAGGTGAAAAACGTCTCCCTGAAGTGAAAAAGATGCTGTATTAAAATGCACAAATTGGGCACAAACAAATAAGATGAATAAAATCAAATAAGAAGAGGGCACAAAAAGACCTGGATATCAGCCACTCACCTCAGAGAAATGATGGCCAATAAGAAGGCCATCTTGGGCGAAAAAGGGATCCTATATTTCCTATAGACCCTACAATGAGCTCAAAAGGTTGAGTACAAATGGTCTCTAGTACCACAGCCAGGTTCCACCGAGGGATGCGAGATTGTACCTGGGACCTCAGCCTCAGTGCACCTCGGAGGAAATGTGTAACCAACGTGTTGGAGTAAGCTAGCCCCGCAGAGAACCGTGTCTGCAAGAACTCCAGAACTGCATTAACAGCACAGTTAACTGGGTCCAGCTGGCAGTCTCCGCACCAAGAAGTGAAGAGTTTTCACTTCAGGGAATACAGTTTCCTCACGAAGTTAGCTCTGGATTGGATGATGGTCTCAACATCCTCTGTTGAGAGACCAGAGGCTACGAATTGTGCCCCCTCAGCCTCACAGCTCTGGGCAGGCATGCACAATGGTGCTCCCTGCCTGAGAAAGAAGGTGCCCCCTCATGGGAATCTCCCCAGGTTCTAGGGCCACTAAGAGCGCAGATACTGCATCTTTACGGACTGTCTCCAACTCCTGAGAGCACAGTGATTGGAGGAAAGGCATACAGACAAAAACTCGAGCTGGAGAGAACCAAAGAGGACATTGCGTTGTCTCTACAGAGGTGAAGAGGTCCACCTGGGCTTGCCCAAAAATTCTATAAGATACCACAGCTGTGTTGTCAGTGCAAACTAACACACGCTGGCCTCTTAGGTCTGGGAGGAAATGCCTGAGAGCGTGGAACACCGCCAATATCTCTAGGCAAAGCCTATGCCAGGAAAGGTAGTGCCATATCCACAGACCAACCTGTAAGGGGTGCATCTATGAGGCGGCACAAAGCTCCCAGTACTGGACCCTAAGTGATGAACCAAGGATTCTTTTATGTCTCTAAGGGCTGAAGGCAGTGGCGCGTGACCTTGATTTTTTTCACAGTGAGTGACTGGCCTTTTTTGACTCTTGTGACTGTACTGAGGTTCAAATCTACTCAAGCAGGAGACAGATTGAATCTACTCGAGCAGGAGACAGATGTGCCCATATCATAGTCAAATCCCAAACTACTCCCAGATAAGTAGTCCTCTGCGCTGGAGAACATCAACTGTTTCATGTGGTTTAGAACAACATCTCAACGGCAAACTACCACCTGCTCAGAGTGAACTAATACCAACCAATTGGCAATAATTTAGTATGGGAATGCCCTGTTGTTGCAGGTTAGCCAGTGCTGCATCCACAACTCTTGTAAAAAATGTACAGGGTGAGAGTGCTAGGCCAAAAGAAAGAACCCAATATTGAAAGAACCCTTTAGAGCTCTCACCAGCATTGTGGCTGACCCCACACAACCCTCTTACACACTTTTCTCCCTCCTGCCATAGCAATAGCAAGTATTACATGTCACTTTACATAAATCACTGCATCACTTTTTTGGTCTCCGTTATTGTTTTGTACTGTCAGTTGTACGCTGCACTAGTTTTTTGTATTGATTTGTACTGTGACCATGTTCTTGTCCTGTGCTGCCTGTTTGCACTCTGTGCACTTCATGTATAGATTGTGTTTTTGCATCTACAGTACATTGTGGTTTTGTTTAGCTTAGTCTTTTTGTCTTTGTTACTTGCGTTGTAAGGTGTACGTTTTTGTACTGTGTTGTATGTTAGCACCTTGATCCTGGGTAAACGTTGATTCATTTCACTATGTACTTGTATATGGCTGAAATGACAATAAACTCCACTTTGACTTTGAGTAATACCTAAGAGTTGCACCTTTCCATTGTCTCAGCCAGAATCTGAGGCCACCCCTTCATGGTATTCACTGACCACTGAAATCTGGAGTACTTGCAGTCTGCCAAGCACCTCATCCATTGCTAGGTTTGCTGGGCATTTTTCTTTACAAGTTTAACTTCACTGTCACCTTCCACCCAGGGTCCCAGAACACCAAGGCAGAAGGCCCATACCGTTTAAATGAGGCGATTTACCAGAGCAATTTACAGTGAATTCAATGTATACATATTTCTTGCCTTCCCCTGGGATCGAACCCACAACCTTTGCATTGTTAACGCAATGCTCCACCAGTTGTACCTGTACCTAACCATCCATGGTCCCATATCGAGTCCCAGGGCAACACTGTCATATTCACCTACATAGAGTTGTTTTCTTCTATGTGCTAAATACACTCAGAATTCCTTAAGAAAACCTTCAACTCAACTTACACCATTCAAGTGCATCCTTGGTTACTAACCCCCTCGTTCCCATGGTCCGGCAAACCCTCCAATCTCACAGCCATCAATGCATGGATGCAGCAGAGTGAAAACACCTGAAATGCAACGTATGTCCACCTGCAGAGAGCTGTTCACCGGACCACCCTCCAGGCCAACCGCTGACAGAATCCTCCCTATGCCCTAGGTCAATAGGTATGGCTCTCCACCCGAGATCTTGACTACCCGGTCAAAAGCTCAGTCCCAGGTGTGTGGTACAAAATAGAAAAACTCAAGTTAAGTACAGATACTTACAAAAGCTTTTTTAATTGACTAAAGCAAAATTGTTATGAAATAGACTGGATACTGTTTTAAGGATACTGCACCATTCTATGGGCCCAATATACAGTAATTTGGTAAATATAAGTGGCACCATGTATAAACCTCAGGTCACTGTTTATTTCATCTATTAACTTCATCCATGTATTAAGCTTAGTTTACTAACATTACCTGCTAAATCAGAATGACATCATGATTTCATAATATAGCAGAATGATGAAAAGATGCATTTCCATGTTTAGGAAAATTATGTCAGAAAAATATGGTAGTCAGTGTAGGTTAAGATAGTAAGTGGTTTGCGGCAGTGGTGGTGGCCCAAAGTTTCTAGTAGGCCACTGCATGGCATGTTTGGGTAGAAATCTCACTCCAGCTCCAGATCTTGGCAAAACATTCTCTCGGATAGGGGTAAAGTGGTTGCGTGTAGCAATCACAGGAACAGGTAGCAGCCTGTGTGGGTGACACCCACAAGTCAGCACCCATCATGTCCGCCCTTCCTGAGTCAGCTATTGTCCCCGAATCCAGTGCAGCAGTCCTCCTGAGTCCAGTGCAACTGCTCTCCCTGAGCCAAGTGCAGCTGTTCTCCCTGAGCCAAGTCACGACACTGCTGCTGTTCCTGTGCCTGGTAGCGCCTGGTGACTTGCGGGCTCTCAAGTCTCCTGTGCCACCCTGGCGGGCTAATCGTCTGCTTAAAAACAGGCCCCTCTTGTGTTGGCCGAAACAGACCAAAAGCTGGTCAGATTTCCTCCACATGGCAGCTCTGTGGACATAAGTGTGCAGGGCTTTGTTCACATGTCTAAAGCACAGATGCACCGTCTTGTGACCTTTATCATGCGGAGTGAATTTCCCCTCTGGGAGAACCTCCTGTATTTGAGCCACCATTGTAGGGGTCTCATGTACAGCAGACCAAAAGGTATCACATTGGACATTGGACTGTTAGTGACAGGACTTGCTTGACTCTCCATACTGCAGAAAGGATTGACTCTACATGAGCGGGAGACAGATGTGCCCGCATCGTAGTGGAATCCCAAATAACACCTAGATAAGTGATTGTCTGAACTGGAGAAACCACACTCTTCTCGGGATTCAGTCTGAACCCCAGCTTTTTCATTTGGGCAAGAACAACATCTCGATGTCAAACTGCCAAATGTTGGGAGGGAGATACGATCAACCAATTGTCGATGTAATTTAGTATGCAGATTCCCGGGAGCCTCAGAGGGGCCAGGGCTGCACCCACGCATTTGGTGAAAGTATGGCGGAGAGAGCAAGGCCAAACGGAAAAACTTGATACTGGTAGGTTTTCATCCCTTAACACAAACCTCAAGAATATCTGTGCTGAGGAAGAATGGGGATGTGAAAATAAGCATCCTTTAGGTCTATGGTAACAAACCAGTCCTTGGATCTGATTTGAGATACGACCTGCTTCACCGTGAGCATCTTGAACTTTAGTTTTCTCACTGAGCAGTTCAAGAGCCTGACATCTAAGATGGGTCGCAAACCCTCACCCTTTTTGGGAACAATAAAATAGCAGATGTAAAGCTCTGCTTGCGTCAGCTGAGGAGGGACCACCTCTATGGCCTCCTTCCTTAACAGGGATGCTATGTCCTGTTCCATAACCTGAGCCTGCGCTGGGTCCACCAGGGTGGGGAGAACCCCTCTGAACACTGGTGGGCAAGAAGCAAACTTAATTTTGTAACCTAGTTCTAGGGTACGCAGCACCCATTGAGATACGCCTGGCAGAACTTTCCACGCTGCTAAAAAATGGTGCCTTGAAATGGATGACCGGCAGGGAGCACCTGACCTAATTTTCATAGGGGCCTCCTTAGAGGCTGTAAGCACTCCCGCCCCTACCTTTAGGGCCCTGGGGATCTGATGGTGTCCTCAGACAACCAAACTGACCCCCTGGGGGGGGCAACCCCCGAGGCCCTGGCCAAACATCATGGCTTTTTGTCCGAGGTCTTCCGCAATATGATTACAGCTTTTGCGGAAAGCAAAGCGTTGCGAACGTCAGAGCGTTGTGAAGCCTGAACCCTAAGAGGTGGAGAGCGGGAGGCAACATTCTTTTTCTGGGTGTCCCGATATGTAGGCTGAGCAGAGAGGGGCTGTTCCCATCTCCCACTCCCAAGACAGTGATAAAATGTGGGCAGGAGGAACACACGCTCTAAAATGCTCACTGGACCCCCTTGTCTTTCCCTTAGCTTTAAGCATATTGACTTAAATGCTCTCCCTCCCTAGCTAAGAATATAGAAAGACAAACAATAGACAAACAATTCGACAGAGTGCTTTGCTGAATGAAATTTCTGAAAGAGAGTTAATTCTGAGTCAGTTACCATGGTAATTTACCTGGGGTGATTTCCCGAAAACATCGTTAGCATCACAAATTTGCGTGGTTGGAATTACAGCTCTTTGCAGAATCCTAATCCTGACACAGAAGAAAAATATTTTTATATCATGGCCACAAATTAGGACTTTGTTCCTACGATTTATCAATACGTGCGCACAAGTTCTACTATCTCCTAGTGTATTCTCTTTTGTGAACATATTCTCTTAAAGCAGCCGCTCTTTTTGGACTCGCTGTTTAAACTACCCGCTCGTGCAATTCTGTAGCACAGCTTTAAGACACTTAGCAGTAATGATACTGAAAGTGGAAAGCGCCTACGTCAATGATCAAAGCAATACAACTTTTAAATAAACTGACCATTTTAATTAACTTAGGTCTCAAAACTGTTGATTTAATTAATAAACCAATAGACTAATTGTGAACCAATTAATATAATTAAACCAGGAGGCTCTTTTGAGAAGGCTATTTATGTTACACCTGGTGATGGTGAGTGAGGTGGAAGACACGAGAAGATTCAAAGACAGTCAACATGGGTTTAATAAGTAAAAATCCAAAAGCAAAAATACCAATAATCCAACAAACGTAAACACAACAACGAGACTTGTGAGATGTCCAAAGCGAGCAGGTGAGTCTGATAACAGCGTAATTGCAAATGGAGAACAAGTGAAAACAAGATGGCTGACTGGAGTGTGGGATGCTGGGAAATAGAGTTCTTAATATTCCGGTGATGGTAAATGTGTGAATCCAGGTGAGGGATCTGCCGCAACGGATGGACCCATGATAATTTAATTCTACTACACTTTTCAGTAACTCCTAATTTTATTCAGTAATTATCACTGAACAAAAGCGATTCATTATTCATTTTTTATTTATTATTAAAGGGGCATTTTAAAACTCACTGATATATGCTCACAGTGAACAATGTTCACTATGTGCACAATAAAGATACATTTATTCTACTGTACAATTTATGAGAAATTCCTCTTCAAAGTCACAAGATCTGTCAATATCATTGAACAAAAACGCTTCTTTGATTTACTGTAAAATGGAAATTTCAAATTGGTAGTTGACAACTCATTGATATCTGCTCACAGTGAACATGTAGGCATGTTTTTCCTAAATCGAGGGAACGGATTAACAAAACGTGGGGGCGATTTACCTTAATTGAGGGAGCGAGTTAATAAAACGTGTGCATATATTGATAAATCGTGAAACCGATATTAAAATATTTTTTTCTGTGTCAGGATTAGGGCTCCGTAGCTCTTGACCCGCATTTTGCTGAGCTTTCTATATTCTCTATTTTTTTTATTTTTAATAAAAATGAAAGACATAACCAAAACAATGTATCGGGTGTGGTTAGGGAGGTGTAGGTAGGTCTTATATTGTCCCTAAAAAGGTGGCATCCATTTAATAATTAGATATTTAGGAATGATAATTTAAATTATCATTTGCTCGCAATATGTTATTATTGTATACTGTTTCATAATGTAGTACAATACTGAGGTGCACATAGTTTGCCACTATTTGCAATTAGCACAAATAGCACAAAATCCTGCTGTTTTAATAATGTAAATAGCATCTAGTGTAAATTATAAAAATATATTTATATGACATTTTGAGATAAAATAACATATTTTTAACATGCGTGTATTTGTTTTTTGTGGGAGGAATGTTGGATGTTTCTGTGTTTCTATTTCTATTCAGTCTTTAAATCGCTCTTACGTCATGTACTGTTACTACAAAAGCATGTTATCTTTATTAAACCCGGAGTTTCTTTCGGTCTCCCTTTTTTCCCGTCAACCGTCCAATCACAGGTGGAGCCATGCGTATTTATGACATGTTTAATGTTTTGTTTAAATATTTATTCATTTTTAATTTTGGGGCAGTTGTGGTCTACTGGTTAAGGAATCGGGCTTGTAATCAGTAGGTTGCTGGTTCGATTCCAGCGGTGGCAGGTAGCAACTGAAGTGCCCTTAAGCACCGATTGCTCCCCGGGCGCTGCAGGGATAGCTGCCCACTGCTCCGGGTGTGTGTGTGTTCACTCCTCACGATGGATGGGTTAAATGCAGAGGTCACATTTCGGTTATGGGCAACCGTAACTGACAAACACGTCACTTCACACTTCACTTTTTTGTACATTCATTTATTGCATACATTTCCTTCCGCTGACTGTATTAAAGTGAAAATGGCAAGTACTTTCCGAGAGAATCCTGTACACGAGAAGGCTGCATTAATTTGCAGAGCGTTAAATTTTCTTTATTGGATTTTTTTGTCACATCCTGATGCATTTTTTATTTGAGCGATTTAGTGTTTCTTGATAGTCAATTAAATATACAATATACAAAGTGTAATTCATATATAAAAAGTCACTATAATACCATAAAATAGCTGACCATAAACAATTAAAGAGAATGGGAAACAGTGTAATAAGGACTCATTAGTTTTGGAATCCATTTGCAGTTTATTAAAGCAAGGCAAAATCAAACAGACTTGGGAATCAAACATCAACAACAACAACATAGGCAGAGCAAATCGTAACCAAATACCAGGCATTAGATCGGGGCAGGCAGCAAACCAAAACACAGCGTCCAAGAGGCAGGCAAAGTCACAGAAGCAGGCAGCAAACAATCAATATCCAGTATACAGTCCAGGTAACAACGGGTAATCCAACAGAGTGAAAATGCTCGGAATAGATGCATAGCAACCTAGACTTCACAAAGAGTCTTTGTTAAGGGTGAGTATTTATACACAAAGGGTGATTGACAAAATGGCCGGCAGCTGGAGTGGGCGTGGACCAGGTACGGGGCAGATGGGTAATGTAGTTTTCAGATCCCACTGGCAGTCAGCAGAGGGAGCCTCGGGGACCGCATTTGTGACATAAAGAAATAGGGAAATAATAGATGCTTTAGGACTTTCATTAGATTGTTATGCTAGAAGAAGAAATTTACAAAACCTAAAGGAAGCAAGGCAACAGGGTGACAGTGGCAAGGAACCAAATCTCCAATGATGTTTAGATTCAGAAAACAGGATGATGGAGAATGGGTGCTGTGGTAAAATGTCTCTTAAGCCTCTGAGAGACATGCAGTGCTGGAGAACCCCAAGACAAATGATTAGTTCCTTTCTTGACCATGGCTGTGAGTGGAGCTACCACCATACTGAAGTTTCAAATTAAGTGTCTTTAGTTAAGTTAGTGAACCCCAGGAAACACTGATTTTTTTTAAGCATACATGGTTTAGGCCAGTTAACGACTGATTCCACCTTCCTTTTATCCATGGCAACCCCCTCAGGACTTATCATGTACCCTTAAAGAGACTTAAGACAGTGAAATTCACACTTTTCTATTTTGGCATATGTTTCATTGTCAATAAGTCTTTGAAGAACAGACCATATGTGCGTTACCTGGTCCCTGAGGTTGTCTGAATAGATTAGGATGTTGGTACTAGTACTAGTACTAGGACTAGGTACTAGTAATGTCCTGAAGTAGGTGAAAAGGCCATTTTCCACTCATCCCCCTCACAAATGCGTATGAGATTGTAGACTAAGGTTTAGCTTGGTGTAGTATTTTGCAGAATGTAACTGTTCCAGGGCTGAGGGAACAAGGGGCAGAGGGTAAGAAATTTGATGGTTACCTCATTTAGACCACAGTAGTCGATGCAGGAACAAAGTCCTCCATCTATCCTTTTGACAAAGAAGAACCCGGCCGAGGCTGGAGAAGTAGATGGTCTGTAGATGATCCTCCTGGATGTAATTTTGCATATGTAGTACCCCTGTCAGGGATGATATTATAAGTAAACACAAGATGCGATGTGTCACATTCACAGCTTTTGTCAGAATAGATTTTAGCAAAGAACCAATGAGTATTACATGAAACAATCAATGCTTTTGACTCAAACATTTAAATCACTTCCTTTATAATCAGAGGCATTCTACAAACTTTGCAGTCTGAATTAGCAAAGTACAAATTTTAGGTATTACCCAAAGGTTAGCAACTGATTTAATACCATTTTTCACATTTAACTTCTATTAACTTCCAACAGAATAATTTCTTCACATTTGATTATGTATGCATACACATATTAAATTCAAATTTAATTAGTCACATACATAATCGTACACAGTATGACATGTAGTGAAATGCTTTTATGCCTGCTGACCCTGGGAAGAAAGAATGTTATTTAAACATAACAGTAAATAGAAATCTAAAAGAAAATAAGAATATAATATATCTATATAAAATGATACAAATGTTATAAAATGATATAAAATGATACATCTATATAAAATGATACAAATGTTGTGTATGTTTGTGTTGTGTAAAAAATATACAGCGAGTTGTGTTATGGAAAAACACACTAATAATACAGACATTACAATAGTAGCGATAATAATAATAATAAAACAGCATTGATGGATGTGCAATGCAGATGTGCAATAGATGCAAGCAATATTGAAGAGTCCTACAGTGAGAAAATATTGTTGAGAGACTGTATAGCCTGAGGGAAGAAACTTCTCCTTAGTCTCTCAGTGTTGGCCTTCAGGGAGCGGAAGCGCCTCCCTGACCTCAACAGTGTGAAGAGAATGTTGTTGGGATGGCTGAGGTCCTTCACAATCTTCCTGGCCTTGGTCCAGCACCGCTTGCTGTAGATTGTGAGCAGGTCAGGGAGCTTGGTACGGATGATGCGTTCATCTGATCGCATCGCCCTCTGGAGAGCTCGTCTGTCCTGCATGGTGCTGTTTCCAAATCAGGTAGTGATGTTTGCCGTCAGAATGGTCTCTATGTTGCAGGAGTAAAAGTTCCTGAGCAGCTTAGTAGGCAGTTTGAAGTCTCTCAAGTGTTTTTAATTTGCACTGTTTTTTAATCTGCACTGAAATTGACGTCACCAGTCTTACCTCTCACCACAGTCTTACCACGTCACCAGTCTCGCCACTGTTTACCACTGTTATACCACTGTTTTAACTGTTTACATTGTTACACTGTTCAAACTGTTTTGCACTTTAATATTTCTGCACCTTAGTCGGTGCTTTACTGTTTTACGTTTCCGTCCTGTGGCGTGATGTTTAATGTGTGTCGCACTTGTTTTTAGTTTATGCCCTGTAGCCCTTGCTGTATTTTCATGCCTCTATGTTTTGTTCTGTTTAGCACCAAGTCCTGGAGGAACATTGTTTCGTCTCAATATGTATTGCATCAGCTGTATATGTTGAAATGACAATAAAGCTCACTTGACTTGACTATTATGCTGTTGGAAGTTTTATGGAGGTGGTGGGTGATGGCCTGGGGCTCAGCAGAGGTTAAGTTAGCAGTTACACCTTACTGTTACAGCTTTTGAAAAACATCCTAAATCTTCCCCAAACAACTGAAGAAATCCAACTGGCTAATCAACAATTCCATAGAATTGCCAACATCCCCAGAGTGATTGGCATCATTGATGGCACTTTTGTCCCAGTGTCAAGCCCTGTGGTAAATGAACATTTGTATATTTGCAGAAAGGGCTATCTAGCCATTAATGTTCAAATAGTGTGTGATCACTAGGGTATGTTTATTGACATTGTGGCAAAATGGCCTGGAAGCACACGTGACTTTTATATGGGCAAACTCTGCAATTTGCCAGATGGCTGCAGAAGGGGGCTTTGGTGATAGCTGGCTACTGGGAGACAGTGGATATCCTCTTCGCCCATATCTCCTGACACCTGTGCAGCATCCAGCCACAATTGCAAAGGAAAGGTTTAATCAGGCCCATGAAAGAACACACTCTATAGTGGAGAGGTCTGTGGAAACAACATTTTTGCTGCATTAGCAAGTCTAGTGGTGGCCTAAAACTGAATCCTTCCAAAAGCTGTTCTGTTACTGTGGTTACTACAATTCTCCACAAAATTGCAGTCAGGGAAAATGCCCAGTTACCTAAGGAGGAAGAGGATGATCATGCTGGTGCTGCTGAGGACGATGCTGCTTCTGATGATGATGATTTTGATCCTTTGAACCCACAACAAGGCATCATGCATACTTTAGGAGTAGCAGTCACAGAACGCTTAATTTAAAATATGTTTGATTAAAAAATAGTTCTGCATCTAAACTTTAAAACATTACTATTATTTGCTACTAATATTTTATTTGACCTAACCTCTGTTAATTAATATTGTTTACCTTTATTATATTGTATTGTTTTCCCCCTGAAGAATTAAACCATTTTAAAAACAAAATCATGTATTTGTACATTTTTTGGGTACATTCATTTATTTTATGCAGCACAGCGTGTTAATGATTCTGTGTTCCCTACCTTTTCTGCTTTCATAGAGCGATTCAGAGAGGTTTTTCAGCACTCCTGTGATGGTCGGGACGCTGGTGAGCAGCTGCTAGAACTACGACAGGGCAAGAGAACAGCAGCTGAGAACGCTCTATCTTTCCACACGTTGGCTGCCCAGGTGGGATGGAGTGAGGAGCCCTTGAAACCTACGTTCCGCAGAGGTTTAAACACTCGCCTGTTGGGATAAGGGAATGACATTAGACCAGTTCATAGATCTAACCATCAAAATGGACAATTAGATCAGAACTCATACCCCTCAAGCTGCTAACTTCATTCCTGCCAAGTTGGAACTTGTCCCCAGAACACCTGTCTCCATGGAAGGTTCAGTGGAACCTATGCAAATCTCACGGATCCACCTTTCTGCTGAGGAGAGAGCACGCAGGATCAAAAACCATCTCTGTATTTACTGTGGACAACCTGGCCATCAACGTGATCAATGCCAGGACTAAGGTCGCCCCCTAACAAACCCATGGTGAGTGCTAAGCCTCGTTCCTCATCCGCCTTAACACTCCTTGTAATCCTAAAAATTAAGAGTACAAGTATTGAAACACAAGCCTTGTTAGACTCTGGAGTGGCGGGTAACTTTGTTGATAAGGAATTTGCCAAGAATCATAACTTACCTCTGGTTATTGTTCCTTACTCTATGACAGTAGAGGGTGCTGATGGTCGACCCCTGGGCACAGGTCAGGTTACACATGCCACTTCTGAGATCTCCTTGCAAGTGGGACTACTACAGGAAGAGAAAACTCAGCTACTTGTAATAAAGAGTCCAGCCAACCCCATCATTCTAGGTTACCCCTGTCTTAAAGTACAGAACCCCATAATCTCCTGGTCCACACAACAGATTACCCAATGGTCTTCATACTGTGTAGAGAAATTCACCAACCTGTTCGTACTAACCTCATTGCCTCTGAACAGGCCAAACTACAGGAGAACCTTCCCCTGAGTACCTCGACCTAGCAGAGGCTTTCAGCAAAAAGAAAGCCACCAAGCTGCCTCCTCAGCGACCAAGGGACTGCGCCATCGAGTTGTTGCCAGGGGCCACCATTCCCAATGGGTGCATCTTCCCACTCTCACGGCCAGAATCAGAGGCCATGAACACTTACATCCAAGAGGAGTTGGCAAAAGGGTTTATCCGTCCATCAACCTCTCCAGCGTCCTTCTGGTTAAGAAGAAAGATGGAGGACTACGACCGTGCATTGATTACAGAGGTCTGAATGAGGTAACAATTAAGTATCGTTATCCTTTGCCTTTAGTCTCTGCAGCCCTCAAACAGCTCCATTCTGCAAAAATGTATACTAAACTTGATTTAAGGAATGCTTACAACCTTATCCACATTCGCAAGGGGGACGAGTGGAAAACCGCATTCTCTACCAGCTGTGGGCATTATGAATACCTTGTCATGCCTTTTGGTCTCTCTTACACTCCAGCCTGTTTCCAGTCATTTGTGAACGACATCTTGTGGGATCTCATTGGCAAATCTGTTATAATCTATATTGATGACATTCTCATTTTTTCCAACAGTGTGCAGGAACACTTTGAGCATGTAAGGGCAGCACTGAAATGACTCATCTCCCAGCAATTGTACGCCAAGCTTGAAAAATGTGAATTCCATAAAACCTGTGTCACATTTCTGGGGTACGTAATGAGTGCTGAGGGAGTAGCCATGGACGATAAAAAGGTCAGTGCTGTACAATACTGGGCTCAATGGGCAACCTCCCAAACTCTACCCTTGTGCTTTATTTTCCCATAAGCTAACCCCCACTAAACAAAATTATGACATAGGCAATCGTGAACTCTTGGCAGTTAAAGCTGCATTTGAAGAGTGGAGGCATTGGCTAGAGGGAGCCAAACATCCCTTCACCATCCTCACAGACCATCGAAACCTAGACTACCTCAAGACAGCCAAAAGACTAAATCATCACCAGGCACGATGGGCTCTCCTGTAACATATCTAAATCTCCTCAACATGCTCCTGCTGGCCTTCTTTAGCCCTTACCCATACCCAACAGCCCTTACGTCTGTCTCAGGGCAACACCACCATACTCACCATCATAGATC
>JBAJNP010010343.1:0-16593 GCA_036877545.1 Yasuhikotakia modesta
AGTCACATTTAGTGTGACTTAGTCATCTGGAGATGTTGGAAAGAGAACTATTTGATGGAATCATCCATCTTGGGTAAAATGACAACATCAGGTCAGGGATAAATTCTCTAAATGATTCCTGTTGGAGTTTATTGTAGACTTCCATTCTGGTGAAGATAATAGAAAAGTCTGTCATGTTGACACTGTGGTCTGCACTGAAATCTCATCTCTCTTGGGAACCATAAACTCATAATGATTTGTGTTTTCACTGACAGCTCAGCCCTGTATCTGCTTCTGTGACATTTATTCTGGACATTTATTCAAAACAATTTTTTTTATAATATTAATGATTATATTAGATGGAGGGGTTAGGTATTCTACGGCAGGTAGGTTTTGAAATGTTTGGAACTAATTTTTGATATAATATTTAAAGCTGCTGCTTGGCTTTTTTGTCAAATAAAACCAGTTATTAAGCTTTACAAATCGGTGTTCAAAACTGTATTATGATCATTGGCAGTGTTTAATTGCAATTAATGTAAAATGTTTGGAAAAAGGATTTGAACCTGGGCCTGTTTGTATGGGAAACGACAACTGTACAGCGTAACAATTTATTATCTGTGTTTTTACCTTTGCTTGCTTGAGTTTTATATTACATACACTAAATGAGTCTGATGCTGTAAACTTTAATGAACCATAAACAGACAGCAGCTTTGGTATATCACTAACAGATGTGACTGAGATTGTAGGTTCAGAGGAAGATAAGCCATGAAGGCTTATACGTGTTTAGCTAGAGAAAGGTCATGTGATTTTATTGCCTTCATATTTTCTCTGTAGTATGAACTGTCAGAGATGATATAAAGAGTAATATGGCACATTTTGACAGCTCAGTGGTGATTCATTATGCTCCTTACGGAATCTCTGCTAAACTTGATCTTCATGGTTCATTTGTTCACACATATAGACCTTCACCCCTCTGTGTTTCACTTGATCTGTTAAGTTTCTCACAGTGTGGATAACTGTATATCATACAGTGTAGTGCATTCACCTGCTGTCTTCTGCATTTTTTTCCTAGCCGTACTTAATTTCAGAGTCTGCTATGGACACATTTGACTAGCATGCACAAATCCCAGACCTAAACTCCATTCGCCATATTTGTGATGAATTGGAACCCCAAATCCCTGCAGCCTTATACTGTAATGCCACATAAATTGTACAGCCTTCCCAGTCTGCAAGGTATTAGAGGACTATCTCCTTGTTAATGCCAGTGTTGTTTTAATACTCAGCAAGCACATATAGGTTTGATGTTTATGTGTCCAGATGCTTTTGGCCAAGTTAAATGTCTACCATTTTATCTGGTTTTACAAAAGATTACAGGCTACAGATCTGCATATTATTGCTGCCAATGCCATAAGTCTGTCTTATCTGTAGCTTTCTGTTGTGTTGTGTTTAATATGTGGACTGTGGCACACCAAGGTTAGTGTACATCCCACATGGGCTACTCCAGTCATCCATAAGTTCAGTTTTTTGGGTTTCTGAAAAGTCTCCAATCTCTCAAACCCAGATTGCAATTCAGAGTGCTTGAAGTGAAGTGAGGTTTACTTGTAGTTCACTTTATCATGAGCAGAAGAGCAGTTCACCCTTTTTTTACATTTCTGTGCACACCAGCAAAGACACACTGGCTCATTCTTCTGTCAGGATTGTGGATACAAAATGGATACAGGGAGAGATGGACTAAGAGTGTAATTGTATTTCCCTGAAATACAAGAGTGTAAGGTGTGTTCCTGGTATTCATGCCTATACTTGTAGTTGGAGCTGCAGACACAGTTATTTAGTTGATTTTGATGTTTACTTTAGTGTCAGTCTTCACTGTGACATCACAAGGCCATGATTTATCACCCATTTGCAAAAAAAAAAAGCAAAATAATATTTCTGCCTTTGTGTGCCTCAAGGCAAGCAGTGTTTTACTTTTTTGCAGAAAAGGTTCAATTTAGCACATTGTGTTTGAAAAACACTTTCAGTTCTGATAGCTGCAACAATAAGGCTTCAAGTGTTGATGGGGTTTCATTGTGTTGTATCTGTTGTGAAAGTGAGGCTCAATCTCAGTGAAACCACAATGAAAGTTGTCCTGAAAATGTAAGCTTCTCTACGGATGCATTGTTTTTCAAAGACTGTACATGAAATGTTTATAGTTGTTTACGCTTAACGTTATTATTCTTATGAATAATTTAGTCTTATTCTGATTGTTGTCAAACATGTTTTCAGGCTGCTAAGATGGGATCCTATTTAGCCTGTTGTAAGGCTTTTTTATTTTCTTTAAAATTGTATTATGTCTTTCAGAAATACTGGATACTGGATGGCATTTCTAAGCAATGATTATTGGGCAACTATGTATACCTGATTGCTTAGCACTATCACCAAATAAATGTATTCATGGTAACACAAGACCTGTGCTTTGTATAAGGTTCCCAATCAAAATTTCAGGGTTTATTTTGCATAGTGACCAGCTGACTGTACTTTATCTCTTTATTGTATTGCAGGTCAAAGCGACCCACCCCGATTTCCATGACTACACCAAGGATTGACTCCCCTATGCCTGTGATTCCACATCAGAAGGTCAGTCATGCACCAAATCGTCCATTCTTCAAAACATCTGTGTACAATATATGCACATGCATTCAGGTATTTCAAACTGAACATAAGCCATCATTCATTCCACATTCTGAGTGAGTCTTAAGACTAAACTTAATCTGAAGTCTGGGGTTAAAGGTGATCTGATTGGCAGGCTTATATGAAGGGGCCTTAAATGAGATTCTTGACTTTGGGTTACGCTCAAGTCATAATGAACGCGGTTTTCTATTTGACAAAATGGTCCATGATGCCCCCTGGTGGTAAAACTTGGTCATACTACACCAAATTTAGCATGTATTGTTAAAGCAATTTACTCCAATCCGCAGCATTAAAATATTTTATCTATTAATATAGATAAAATAGTGTGTTGTGTTAGTAATAATATAATTATGACATACTATAATTATGACATACAAACATATTTCAATTATTTGCATTTTAGCACTTAGCCTAAAAAATAATTTCTGTCATAATCTGCTTATCCATTACAGTACATTACATTTGTTGTTTTTGGATGAACTATGCTGTTAAGTTTTAAATGTACTTATTAAAGTTGAATTATTCATTTGCATGTACGTCCCTCTTTAAGGAGTCTGTGCAAATCAATGGGGCTCTCTCAGCTTCTACTGAAACCAGCTACTCAAGCAAACACACCAACCAGTCCTATTGCATGATGATCAGTAGTGGAGAGGAGGCTTTGGTTACTCAAAGACATTTACCTGCCAGGGACAAATCCTCCTTGATGCAAAAAATGCAACAGTATAACTCCCCCATTGGTCTGTATTCTGCTGAGACGCTGAGAGAGATGGCAGTGCTGCAGGAGAGGGCTAAGAGTCTGGGGTCAGGCATGCCCAGTGGGTATGTAATCTACATAGAGCTAGATCTGATGATAGCAGCCAGGTGTGGTAAACCTTCACCAGAGCTGTTCAGAAGATGGTGTCATTATAGCAATAAACTGAAAACATAATCTAAGTAGCGGGCAAATTGTGTCCCAAAGGATGTGCTTTGCACTATTTTATATGTAGTCTATGCTTACCTATGGTTTAGCACCACCTGGTTGCTAGCTTTGCTTTGACAGAAGAATGACAGCGGCAGCATTCAGAAACAAGACGTTACATCTGTTACACTTACCTCATTCCACATCAGTATTAGAACACAAGTTTTGGTTCAGGCTTCAAGTCTCTGAAAGAATGTGCAAGTGGCAAATTTGAGCCGAGGTTTTAGTTGTTCCTATGGTGGACCTCCTTCAGGAACCATGATCAAGTTATACTGGATATTGCATTCATTGGTAAATTGAGAAATTTACAGTCATATTAATATTTAGGTAGTGGAACAGAATGGGAAATATGTCTAAAAATTGTGTTCAGACAAGTTTTACATACATTTTTAATAATTTAATAGCTTCAGCTACGTTCAACTGTTTAATCCCAATATGGTATTCTTTGGCAGTGCTGTGATTAAATACCAAATGGATAACAGTGTTCTTCACCCTCTCTGTTTACCCTCATTCTCATATGCTGATAAAGTTCTTAACATGCCACAGCACAAGAAAATCTCAGGCACTAACACAGTTACCATGGAGACATGAGAGAGATAACACCTGTTGCTGCTCTCACTTTAAAAGGTCATGGAATGTCAGGGCCCAGTTCCCTAACTACTGTCACACTGATATTTTACCCATCCCCTTCCTGTCACTTCTTTACAGTAGATACTCATATAATAGCATTTCTCTCTTCAGTCATATATGATTGAAGTATTAGAAGTATTAGTCACACTGTTGTGGCCACTCACCTCACACATACTTGCAGATACAAAGTGAACCACAAGTGGCACCAAACAGTGTCTTGAATCAAACCTGTTTGAATGACCCACATAGGGTCGGACGTAGCACAGGCTCAGCTGGTGGCGGGATAAAGAGGGAACAAAACTTTGCTGGAAACATTCTTCATTTTTGCATTTCTATGTGGTACACAAAAATGACCCACTGCACTTTTAAATATCTAAACACATTCCAGGACATTCTTGAAGGACTTTCATTCACACCACCCCTCTTTGTTAAATTTTATTAAGTTGCTAACCAATGCCCTTCTTTCTGTTTCTTTGTGCCATTGTAGGTCATTACCAACACTCCTGCCAAGTTAGTAACAGCCTCCTGGCATAACGTTTTAGTGCTCTGTGTGGTATACATGCATGGAATTGTTTGGAACTGCCTTTGTGGTGTGTTATCAACTATGAAGTGTGGTTAGTGAGATTTGTCTTCCTGTGCAATCAAAGCTTGCTTTAATGGTGAACTAATGGTTAAACTAAATGAGTCATTCAACACATTGTAAAGAGGAAGTAATCTGTTGGTGCTGGGCATGCAAAACATGCTTCTTTTAAATTTTCTGACTGCAGCTGACATGTGCCGTGTGTGTGTTTTAAGGGCTAGAGGTGTGCTTGCGCTATGGCTGTTTGCCTTTCTTAGATTTCAGGATTAGCATTATATGGATACCCAAAATATTTGGTGCATAATGTGTGATGTTATACGGCATGCTGTAGTTTATGTGCAGTGGTAATCTTCTGCTGGGTAAAATGTGTGTTGAAACATTGATGTATCATAGTTTATAGATTGATTGCCTTTAATTATTAGACTAAGCCTTTAAATTAATAATCTACAGATTTATTATCTTCTAATAATTTGTAACCTAGTTTATCTCACCCAATATTTTAATCCCAAATAAATTTACACACACCCTTTAATTATTCTCTGTCTTTCTTTCTCTCTGTCTGTCCTTCTTTGCTTTAATACCTCCCTCTCTCTCTCTCTCTGCCCCTCTCTCTATCTCTATCTCTCCTTTACCCATACTGATCTTTTGTCACTACTCCCTCACTGGCACAGCAAAGAGTATCTGCCCAACTTCAACCCCATAGCTCTGAAGGACACTGCACTTTCCACCAACAAGCCCATTGAGGTGAAGGGGCCTGGAGGCAAGGCCACCATCATCCATGCCCAGTACAACACTCCCATCAGCATGTACTCCCAGGATGCTATCATGGATGCCATCGCTGGTCAGTCCCAGGCCAGAGGTAGCGAAATGTCCGGGTAAGACCTCCTGCACCTAAATGTGTCTTCTCCCATAACCTGCATGAAATGTCTGTCAAACAGCCGTGCTTGGCTGGGCCAGCATTGTCTGCTAAATGCTAAGAAGGCTCAAGACTTCCCAAAGATGTCTGATCATAGTCTGAATATGGTCTGATTTCTGTCTGATGTGGTCTGGTAGTGATTGTATAACATTGGCTACGTGGAGTACTTGAGTACTATAAAGAGAATAGAGAAAGAAGTTTCATAAACTCCTTATTGTTGGTAGATGTTGTGTCTAGCTGGTTTGAATGGTTAAGTGATAGGAATGTTTAGTTGTAGACCACTGGGTATGAGTTTGCACTGCGAGCCCTTATGTGGACACAATTTTTTCATCATGTTTAATAGAGCTTTTTTACAAATGTCATATATCCATGGTTGTCGCTGTCACTCTGATGTGTGTGTATTGTATGGTTTATAATGGAAATGAGAGCCACCCAATGCTTTACGTGCTGCTACTCTCATTCAACTAATTGTCCCTCTTTTACTCCATTTCCCACCTGCTTTCCGTCTATTCATCCATCACACTGTCCATCACATACCCTGCCCCCCATGTCCATCCATTCACACCAGCAGTGAAGCGCTTACTGAATCTTCCATGTCGTAAGTAGTCTTAGTCCATGTGTTTGATATAAGCACTCTGTCTCTATTCAATCCTGTTGAGTTCCTTCTGTGTTTGCCTCCCCTGCATCGCATGTCTGTTCAACACCATTAATTCCTTCACCCTCTAACTCACTCATTTATTTTGATCTTTGTTCCTCAGTGGTTCTGAAGTTTAACAATGCACCTGGTGGTGTTCATTAATGGAAAGCGTTTTATACTTGAGTAATATTTAAAACATCTGGATTTTGCCTTTTTATGAAGCTAAATGATTTGTCACAAACTCCCCCATCAGCTACAAACTGACAGTTTCTATTTTGCCTGGTTTCTAACCCTGTTTCTCTGCAACATGAAAATAAATCCACATTTAATCTTGCTGTTGAACTGCTACAAAGGTGACTTTGTCTTGGTGTGAATTTGATAGGTTTGTTTAAATTGATAAAGGTGAGGTTTACAGAAGGAGGGTCTGCTAATTTGGAAACTGAAACTGTTCTGTCAGCGATTTAAGGTTTAGATGTCAAGACAGTTATTTCTGAATGCTACAGTCTGTCATTCCTCTGGGTAGGAGATAAAATATGTGTCTACAATATGTTCTCTTCCTGATATTACAGCAAGCTGCTGCTCAAATGCTCATGCTTCTATGCTGTTTGTATGTAGCATACAGTACATATGTATAGAATATGGACAATATGTCCATATTTATAGATAAATGTTAACTAATGTTAACAGTTATGCAGTGCACTGTAAAATAGTCATGATAACATAAATTCGTCAGAATGGGGAAAATGTTTGTCTCTTTCTGACTATATACAATAAAATAGTATTACATTGTATAAAATACATACAATTTAAACCAAAAAGTATTATTTATATATTTAATATTATATTATTATTTTACAGTTAAAATTCCCTTCGGATAACATTCCCAGTCATGCTCATAAAGGAATTATGTGTTTGACAAGTGCGGCTCTTTCTGTGGTTGCAGTAATCTGCTAGTTAAAGACCGTGTTATAGACAGTGCTTCCCCAGTGTATCAGGCCGTCAACCCCAGTGACACCAACGAAATGGGTCCCGCTGATTGGGCCCGCAGAGCCGCCCAGCTGCAGTCCAAGTCCTTCCGCATCCTCGCCCACGTTACTGGAACTGAATACAGTGAGTCCACCTGCTATATGTGCTGCATTGATTAGGAATAACTTACAAATTCCAAATCATTTACTTATCCTCATGTTATTCCAAACCTAGTTTGATTCTAGTTTGGGTTTTGAAAAATAGTCTCCAATATTTTCTCTCCTTGTTTCTGTTCTTCTCTGCAGTGCAAGACCCTGATGAGGAAGCTCTGAGAAGATCAAGGTAGGCATCTAGCAGCAGCATCTGGTGGCCACATATTTGAGCTGTGCTGAAAGCCGCCCTCTAGCTCTTAAAACCCCAAAGGCTGATCAATAAGCTGACATTTCATCAGACAAACCTCTGTAGTCCCGCCCCTCTCTCTGCTGAACATAACCCACACACAAGCTAAATACCAAGGTCAGACAGATTTGCAGCTCTGATGTTTTCACAGCCATCTAAAACTAGGAAGTACAGTTTGGGTACTATGTCAACATCTAGCTCTGTCACTCTTTTATTATTATTATTGCACTTATAACACTTTTGACAAAATGAGATGCAAAGTGTGACCTCAAAATGTAAAGTATCATGACAACATTTCTTAATATTTTGCATTCAGACAAGTTACATTTTGAGCACCATGAACAAACATTTCTACACTTACACATGTCAGGCAGAGAAGTACAGGCCATATTTCCTAACCCATTTCTCCACTCTCTCTTCTCTCTTTCTTTCCCCAATTTCTCCTGTTTATCTCTCTTGCTGCCACAGGGAAAAGTTTGAATCTGAAGCCAAAGGCCCGCGTTTTGCTAAACTGAAAAACTGGCACTGTGGCCTGTCGGCACAAATACTAAATGTGCCTCAATAAGTGCCTTATGACAGAGAGATAGACAGGTGGCACAGACAAAATACATAGACAGACTGCAGTAACAAGAACGTCAAGGCATGTGTGAGAGGAAAAAGCATGAAGATGATTGTATTAGTGTTGAGTGCAGAGACAATTTGCAGTTTAAGGCTTGCTGGTAGAGTTTATGGTAGTTGTAGAAATTGTTGAAGGGAATGTTGCCACTATGTAAGTTCTCTGTCTTGTATCACATTGTTGGCTTATATATTGATGGTTGTTGTGAACACTATTGCATCTGTGCACAAGTCTTTCAAATCCATCAAAGAAAATAAATGCCTCTGTGACTAGAAGAGTTTTTGGCAGTGAGTTTTGTTAGTGTGTGAAGGTACAAAAGGTACAGGTGTTTCTTCAGCTATCTGCACACACTTTTGTGTAACACTGTATATGAATGAATGTACAGTATATGAATCACAATAGAAATCTTATAGAATATAATTTATCTTTGTGAAACATTTTCATACCACAAGGATGTTAGTAAAATTCAGTGAGTGGCTTTGTTTTTCTAAGGGTGTGTATACTGTAAATAAAGACAAATGAAGTAGCACTGTGTGCTTCTTAGTAAATGTAAAAAATGGTTCATTTAATTCTTTAAGATATTTTCAGTCTTTAAGCCAAAAATTTAAAACATTAAAACTGATTTTGAAAAATCATTATACAAAATATGATGGGAAGTTTGGGTCAACCATAACATTGAAACATAAAAAAATTCATTTTTTTTCAAATTCACACATTAACCCTAAACATAAAGTACCAGAAGTTGAAGAAACACCCACACCTGGATTGGAGAGATTTAGGTCTTTTTGTCTCCTAAATGCTTTCTTTCCTGAGGTCATCTGCTGGATCACACCCCTCTGATATACTGAGATTAGGTCTTTTTTCCCTTAGTTAGCACATCAAGCTGTAAGCTTTGTATATGATTTAAACAATGCTGTGTAATCAGTCCCCTTTTATTCCTGGTGATGAGTTCACAAAGCAGCTGCTCTGCTTTTCAGATGAGATCATCTGTCCATGACCTGCTTTTATACAGACCTAAATAAGCGTTTTGATTCTGTGATAGCAGTTCAGTGATTATGCAAAGCCAGATTTGTAAGAATGTTTAGCAAATGTTGAAATTGTTTGCAGGGACTCTAAGACGTTTGTTCCAGGTATCATTGCTTATCTTTTACAAGCTGATGTGTGAAAGGCAGATAAGATGACAGTCTTTAAATATTTTCACTATTGTTCAGAAACTCAGACTTTACAGATTTAAGTTTAAACTTGTAACTAAATATATCGCATAGAGGTTTTAAATTATAAATGCGTCAGTCTGTCAGTCAGTTGACGCACTGATCAAAGACAGAGTACAGGCTAGGCTGGAAAACATTTTAAATCCCTAATTTAGATTCACTTTGTAAGGATTAGGGTAAGACATTAACTGACATACATTTATACCCTAATTTGGTAAGGAAGAATAATAACATTTAGGCTGGTCCGTTGTGGCTAAAGGGAGAGCTCTGTTTCTAGAGGAGTGGTGGAAGCGCATGGAGCCATCAGAACTCCAAGCTGTTGACCATCTGTATGTTCTCCTCCAAAAGAGAAATAAATGAGGCAAGATGGAAGTCAAGGTCTGTGAGTAGAGAGAGTCAATAACCAGGACTTTACCTAAAGGTAATTCTGCTTGTCTGGTTGTCACATAGGGAAATGATGTTAGCTCTGCTGTGGGCCGGATTGCTCTGGATTGTTTTAATGAAAAAGATTAATGCCTCTAACAGTGTCTTTCATCATTCTATCTCACACGTGATATCCTTCACTTCTTCTGAGCCTCTCACTTGAATGCAATGCATGCTGGGTAGGGCGTGTGACTGTACTGGAGTGCTTGAGGCCCTGGGTGGCTGGCCCCCCTCATTCTTCATCTTTATTTGTCTGTTTTTGTAGACTTCTGCCTTCATGTACATATTGAACATGTCATTGCACAGATATAGAATACATAAGTAAGCTTTTTAGATATTGCTGTATTTTTAGCATGCTTGTAATCTGCCACTTTTCATCAGACACTTTTTAATTTGACAGAAACAAAACACACTTACATTAGCACCCCTGCATATGACTGTAGTTGCATTTTATCACACTGAAATTACTGTAGTTTGTGGGATACAGATAGAAGATTTCAAATTGGTCGGTTGTTTTGCTTTTTTGTTTTGTTTAGTTATTATTATTATTATTAGGCATATGTTTTCTTTTGTGTTCATTTTAAACATTACACTTTCTAAACAGTGAAACTTCAGAATTCAGCAGCACCATCTTGTTTGTAGTGCTAGTTATGGTGCAAATATCTATTTTCTGTTTCTTGTATTTGTTCTAATTTGTGTCTACGTGTTTATTAGTCCTTCAGTGTGTGTCATTCCATTTAACCATTTTACTTTTGTTTTTAACAAGCTTTTTCTCAGAAAGGTTTTCTAGAAAAAAAAAAAGGTTTTCTAAAACCTCATATTTATTGTGTTGGATTGGTGTTAATTGTTTGTAGCACAACTGCAGTTGAGTGGACTTGTTTTAATAGTCACAGAAATACATGCATTAGTTTATGTAAATGTGAATCTTGAAAATAACAGCAAATTTTGTTCTTTTCATAACGTGTCGCACTAACCCCGTTGCTTCAAAGCGAGAACACATTCCCTATGTCCAACTATGTGTTAAGCATATAACGCCAGCAGATGGCGTTGCAATATCTTGTCTGAAATCACCCTGTGTCTGTCTTGACTCTCTTTGCTCTCTGGTCCTGTTTCAATGAAAGTAGTTTAGAACACTCTTCAACAACAAACTCTTTTTGAAGATATTTTCTGCTTTTGTAACTTATAGTTCACATTCCGTTTTCTAAATCTGTGCGGAGATTCAGGATTTTGCTAAATTATAAGAGTCCCATAAAAAAAGCATAGCCGGTTTAATGATACATGTCAAGACAATATGATTCTTCACTCTGTGTGTGTGTGTGTGTGTGTGTGTGTGTGTGTGTGTGTTTATAGATACATAAACTGTATCTGTGATTAACCATGACCTCATAAACATAGTGAAACTTGTTGAAAATTAACATGTACAGATATTTTAGATGTAAGGCTTAATTTGTTTTTTCTTTGGATTAAGACCCTGTAGGTTGGGTTTAGAGGTGCATCTTAGTGTGAAATTGATGGGAGTTTATGAGGTTCTTAATAGAGTGAAGCAAAGCTGTGTGTGTTTAAGTATTATACAATATAAGCAGTCATGAGGTTTTCTTTAGCCTAGTTTTTTTAAAATAGGTTTTCAGTCTCTTACAGCTTGCTATAAATGCTAATCTGTGTTTGCTTCTCTGTTACCATCCACCTTTCCAGAAGCCCTTCCATCAATACACACAAATAAATGCTCTGCTAGCGTCACACACTTCACACCCACAGAGGGATTTAATACTCACACACTTTAAATCAATTAAATCTTCATGAAGGCTTTATAAATGTCTCCAAGCAACAGTCCTATTCTCTCTCTTTCTCTGTTCATCTCAAAGACAATAAGGGCCACAGATTGACATTAAAACTATAATTTGTCATTTCTGTCCTCAAACATCACTCAAATTCTTATTTTATGACTTCAGCCTTATTTGTCTAATATTTCGGTACCTTACCTCATCCCTGTGGTCTGTTTGAACAAACAAAAGAGATACAAAGAAAGAGAGAGAGAAAGTTGTGGAGCACATGACGGGGGTCAGCCATCAGTACACCACCAGGCCTGCTGCTGCTAGGTGCTGCCTCTCCTCTCCTGCCTGGGCGGCTCCAGCACCATGTTTTATCATTTATTTGGTTGTGTTTCAATAATAAAGGGGATCTCAAATTATGTAACCATTTCATCTGATTGTGAATAATGCACTGGTTTGCTTTGATCATAGGGAAGTAGTATTTAAAACTAATCTCGTGCTGTCTAACCACTGAATAAAAAGTGTTCTATGGACAGACTAAAAGGGTTTACTTAACCCCATAACCCTACTTCATTTTGTTATGTTGAGGTCTTTCCGACTGCAGTTCATTGTCCCTTATCAAACACATGATTAAATTGTAGCCCTCATGTCTGGATTAATGTAATTCATACTAAAATAGCACTTACAGCTGTCTTAGCTGCAGACACCACCTCATTCAAAATAAAATAAAGTCCATTCCCTCCTTAAAACTCATGCTGTGACTTAAATCAATAGTAGTAATAATGTTTAGATATTAGAGAGGGTCTTTTATTTAGATCTAGGGCTAATGAATTCATATGACAGCAATGTGTTATTTAATCTTTTAACTTGCACCCTTGATGGACTTTCCTGCATTGGGCTCAGAAATATGAGGTTTATAATGTGCATGAGAATGAGGCAGCTGCGTTGTAGTGTGTGAACTACAAAATTAAACTAAGGCATGTATACATACACCACCTGCAACAAGGCTGTTGTGTGTCTATGTATGATGTTGGATGGCTTCAGTTTCTGACATCAGTGCAACCTAACCTTGTATCTAGTACTCCTGCTGAGCATGCTCCAGTGTCCACCAGCCTCACGCCTGTCTGTCCGCCTACTATCTCTGCTTCGCCCAATGAGCTCCACTTGGAGCCACAGATAGCCAATCAGGTACCTGCGCCTGATGCTGTGCAGCAAATCCCTGTGGACAGGTAAATTTGAATGCTTTGTATGACCTTTTCTTGGTTTATTTTGTCCCCCAGTATGCAGAGATACAGTGCATCAATTTGTGTTCTATTTGTGTAACATTGAATTGATATTTAAGTGCATTTTAGTCATTGTTATTGTTGTTTCTATGGTTTGTATGTTTTTTGGTTTACTCATTACTGTTTTAGTTTCATTATAAAGTAATCAATTACAGGTGGACAGGTTTTTGTTAGATGGTCAAAATTATGTGGACACCCTTTTAATGAATGGGTTTGGCAAATTCACTAATTTCTTTAAGGATATGTCTTAATGTTACTTGTATTGTTTTCCTTGAAATTACTGGAATAGCCAAACCTGTTTATCAAAAGTGGGTGTTTACATGCTTTTGGTTGTATTGCATATTTTAATGTTAATAACCTCCATTAGTTAAGTGGCACATAATGAAACATAACTATTAGGGTTCTATTACATTCAAACCCACTGTACCATCTGAGAGAATGTAGGACATGCAAGTGATAGAACAAAGAGCCTCCAGTGATCACTGGAGACTCCAACCACAGCCAGTCTTCATAATCAATAACTGTAATGTTGTAACATGGTCAGCTTTGAGTTAACATTGTTACAGCTGCTACTTCTAGAGCTACTGTAATGTTTCACCAGACTGTAGCTATATGTCTTTTCAAGATATCCATTTAATGAGTCATGTAGTTATTAGACACTATAGCCATATTTCTTGTTCATTCTGATTTAGATGACAAGGCCTGCAGTTAAATTGCAAGCCTAAGTAAATTGTAGAAGCATTGCCACCAAAGGTCTCTTCGATCCGCTTAGCTCACAATGCTTTTGAGAAACGCTGCCCAACTAGGAGATGATTGAGTAACAGCTAACATCAAGACTAGTCATGTATAGCTTTCATAATGATTCACCAGACTCCTGAAAGACAAAGACCACATTTTTGTTTTTATTAGCTACAGGAACATTTCTCTCCTAGAAATACAACAGGTGTTGTGGTGCCAAGAGATACTTGGACTCCTAAGCCACTACTTAACATGTATAATGTTATTGCAATTACAAACTAAATAATACTGTATATGCATTTAGATCTAGATTTAGTCTATATCTTTTCTTAAAACTAACGTCTTCACTTCTTAGTCATGTTTACTATCAGTTTAAACAAATGACTGGTTCCAGGCAAACATTTAGTAAATGTTTCCTGATGTTCACACGAGTGTTCTAGCACAGTAGCAACATATATTGTATTTTTTGCTACCTAATGCAATTACATTCAGACATTTGTTCATTCACATATGGCTTAAATATCCAAATATTTTTTGGATCTACTGTATCTATTTGGTCGTTGCATGCATGTTTTTGTTTGAATGTCTATATGATGGTAAAGTAATTATTTGTGGTCTATTTGTTATGATCTGTATAATAATCTTTATCTGTGTCCCTTATTAATTAGAGACAAAACAAGAGCACTATGTTTTTGACAGTCATACAGATATGAGTGTAAATGGTAGCTCTCCTGCTCTGACTGTGATACATTTTACTGTCCAACTGTTTTGTCTTTGTTACATTGTAGCTTCAGCATGCAGACTTCTAGCGGTTACACATCCCAGTACAAAACGTCCTCCTCCAGGTACTGCTGTGGTCCTGTTATGTTTCATTCCCCTAGTGTCAGTGTTTAACATGAAACAGTAATGGAGGAACGTGTGTGTGTTTTTTTAAGCCAACTGACCCAATGGATAATACTTATGCTGGGTGATTTTTTTTTTAACCTTTTATGTTATAACCATTAGATTGTACTTACCTCTTTGGATATGTTTCTATTTACATGCATGAAAAGGGGTTGCATTCTTTGGACATTTTCAGACTATAGTAAAGGCTATTCTAACATAATGTTTTGTACTAGTCTCTCTTACTCTTTTTGTGAGTCGTTGCTCTGTTAAAGCAACACTAACTTTTGCATACAAAATTGTGATCAACATAACAAACAACAGGTAAGACAACATCAAACCATAGAATGTGTTCAGACATCTTTGCGAAATATTAACAGTATCACATAACTGAATGTTCATTCAAACTTATGCAGCGTTCATTCATGTTTTAAGATCTCTTGTTTTTACTATCTGTATAAAACATTTATAGCTTTCACAGATTTTGACATTTAATGTTGCTTGAAGTAAAAAAGTGAAAGAGTTTCAGTGCTCTGTTAGTTTGGCATTTCAGTTGAAGTGTTCAACAGTTTCTGTTTTGTTCTTCAGCAGTTCTTATGCCCAGCCTCCATTCATGCAGCCGCCACACATGCAGCCGCCACACATGCAACCGCCACTCATGCAGCCACCACACATGCAGCAGCCACCACCCATGCAGCACAGCTCCATCCAGATCCCTGTAGGTCCACCTCCACCTAAAGTGGTCAGCACTGCCACCATTGTACCCACAGCCTACCCTGCTGCCCCAGGTAGCCATTGTACATATGCTTGTGTTTGTAATTCATTGAATGTTTATAATTATTTTAGGTAGTAAGCAACAACGCATGAGTATTCTTGTTGGTAATTGATTACTGTTTGATTGAATTCCAGCACCTGCTCCAACAATGGTTCACGCACCTGCTCCCGCTCCACCTGCCCCAGCTTCATCTTCTAACAGGCCCCCTTGGGTTACTGATGATAATTTTGCCAATAAATTTGACCCTTGCAAAACCACCACCACAAGTATCAAAGTACAGCCCCTTCCCCAGGCAGCCCCACCTCCACCACCCTACATCCCCAACCCTGTCCCTGCTCCCACCCCAGTTCCTGCAGCTCCAAGTCCTGCATTCAACCCCGCCCCATTCCCACCTGTGGCCCGTGGAGTTGCCCAAAGAGCAGAGCGGTTTGCAGCCAGCAGCAGAACACCTCTGTGCGGCTCCTGTAACAGCATCATCAGGTACAATTACACTTACAAAATACATGTTCTGTGGTTGCATGACCCCAAACTCACTCAGTTGAGTTAGTATTGTTGTCATGCCTAGCTTGGACAAATGGTAAAGACAACAGTGCAACAGAAATTATGTGTTTTACCTTGTGTTTTGTGTTCTTGAAACACATGTAATGTTCAAAAAATTTCTGACTGAACCTATTAGGGGACCATTCTTGGTAGCACTGGGTCGTTCTTGGCATCCAGAGGAGTTCAACTGTCATTATTGCCACACATCTCTGGCTGATGTCAGTTTTGTGGAGGAGCAGAATAATGTTTACTGTGAGAACTGCTATGGAGAGTTCTTCGCACCTACCTGTGCCCGCTGCAACACCAAGATCATGGGGGTAAGCTGAAGAACTCAATAATATTGCTCTCACACACAAGACAGCAGACACAGGTAACCTACTCAACATCTGCTTCACAGGAAGTGATGCATGCATTGAGGCAGACCTGGCATACCACCTGCTTTGTATGTGCAGCTTGTGGAAAGCCTTTCGGAAACAGCCTCTTTCATATGGAGGATGGGGAGCCCTATTGTGAAAAAGGTATGAGAACCATCAGTTTTAATGCTTATTGGTTTACTGTGAATATTGTAGGTTTATAAGCTTATTTTAAATACTACTGTAAATATTACTGTTTGTGTGTGTGTGT
>JBAJNP010010344.1:0-16592 GCA_036877545.1 Yasuhikotakia modesta
ACTTTCACTATTTCCCCTAATTCTTGTTTTTTCTGGTTCAGCGTCTGTTTAAATACACAGAGACACTTTAACAGAAGTGAACAATTTAACTGCATCAGATATGTACCAGATGCTTGTTTTAACAAATGTTGCTGTTCTTATAAACAACTTCACTTTTTATTTATATCTCTGTGCGTTCAGTGTAATATTAGTTTAATGCATTGCTGGACAACAGCGCTAGTGAATAAGCTAGTGAGTGTGTTAACCTGAGGGTAATGCCCCATTTTCTCCATATAACTGTCTCCAGTCATTTCTCTGTCTGTCTGTATCTCTCATCTTGAGTTCTACAGTCCGGCTGAGGAAATGACACCAGCTGTCTGGTTCTGATCACTCTCTCCTCCTTGACATTTTCTGGATTGTGTTACTAAGGCTACAACACACACACACACACACACACACACACACACACACACACACACACACACACACACACACACACACACACACACACATTATTGTACTATTGTGCAGCACTCTGAGTTGTGTTTATACAACATCCTTCTGTTCAAAGCCAGTCAAATGTGCTCCGGTCTTGGGTTACCATGGAGACCAGAGTCTGAGGAAAGATCTCAAGAATTTTCCCTCAGACTGTGTTGAACATCATACGTGTGGCTTGAATGTTGTGTGTTGTAAATATGGATGGTGTATGGTCGTGAGAGCACAAGCACAGGTGTGCAGGTGTTGTTCATGAGCTCAGGTGTGTTTGAGCAAAAAACACGCAAAACTAAAGGTGTTTTGGTTCAGCATCCATCATGTTAGGTAACACTTTAAAATGCTGTTCCTCTCTCTCTCTCTCTCTCTCTCTCATACACATTCCAGATTCCTGGAACTCTAAAGCTCGAATCTGGAGGAAAAAGCCATATTTCATTTGTATTTTGACAGTGAATGTATTCTGATAATGTATTCTGATAATGCAGATACCACAGCATTTAAAACTGGTTCCAGTACAGTTCTGTACAGGTCTGTGTAATGCACAGAGGCCCAAAATGGTATTTGACACTTCAGTTAATCACAAAAGATTTAACACGGGTGATGACACAATTTTTCCTATTTGATTATTGAATTTGAACAGTGCAGGAACTTTCTAACATAATTTGACTTCATTTATTAAAGCTGAAGTCTGTAACTTTCGCCTCTCTACCGCCGTCACAGTTTGAAATCTGTAATTGCAGGTTACATTTTTGGTTACATACTTTTCAAGCCAAACTGACATTTCCTGACAAATCAAACCCAACAGCCATTATATTATTTTACTTTTGTGAATAAAATGAAACTTTTGTGTAAAATGTTAAACAAGAAAGTTACTGATTTCAGCTTTAAGCATTTAAACATTTTCAATCTTGGATCTTCAATCAATTTTTATTAACCTCAGTATTGATTAAAGGATAATGTGCTAAAATGCTGTTTAATTTACCATCTGTTCACAGCAGACACACGATCAAACACTCGAAAGGTCAAACACACACACACACACACATTAGAATGTGACAAGCCCAAACACATGCAAAAAATTCTTATTAGTTTTCAAGCACAAGAACACACACACACACTCACACACAAACACATTGTTATGACCAGCGTGTTCATCCCAACAGGATATGCTGTTCTATGAGGCAGGATGGAGAAAGCATTCGGGAAGTTTCAAAGGAAGTCAAGGGCTTTGTCTAACAGAGGATGTGTGTGTGTGTGTGTGTTGAGTCTGAAGAACTCTAATAAAGACATCAGAAGTGTCTCACTGCTTCCGACATGTGACTTATTTTGATCTGATGTTGTGTGACATGATCTCACAGGTTAAGGAAGGGGTTGGAATATAGACAGATGTAAGTGATATATAGATGTGTTGACATTGGAGATGGATTATCTCAGAGAGGCGTGTGCGTGTGTGTTTATTACACGTGATAGATTGTTCTCATAGTGCGGCCGCACAGATTGGAGAGTGCAGACAGCTTTAAACATCACACCTATGTGATCATCTACAAACATCAGTCAGAAGCTGGAGACATGCTGGGCATTAAACTCATGTTTTACAAACGTTTATTAATGTTAGAAGCCGTGGTGTGATCTTAACCTCATGATATGAGTTTACTCTGCTATTTACAGTATATATTTATAGTATATATTTACAGTGTGCATGCTTTTTGGATCACATGATTAAATGATTTGTTTGGTAGATGTTTTAAAAATGATGTTTTATTGCCTGGCTTCAGTTCACTGGATGAGGGAGTTTCTAAAATAAGCTGCTCTAACTTACAGCAGAAGTAAAACATGCAGGATTTATAGAGTTCTTGCAGTTTAGTAATGTAAATAAAATCATGTCTTGAATCAATATGAAGCAGGAACGTGTGTTTGCAGGTTTCAATCTCTAAACCATTATGGATAAAGAGTTAATGACACACGTACACATTTCTCCAGAAACGGCAGTCAGGTTTAGGTCACTATTCAACAGCCACTCTGGTGTCCTCCTCTATAAGAATGTGTGGAAAAACAGAGCTATTATTAGACAGTGTGTGTGTGTGCAGGTATTATTCAGTGACCAGCTCAGATTTGCTTTGAGCTGTCTGTAATGAGACTTACCTTCAGCTCAGCTATTTTCCACCATGTCGGATTTGAGATTTCTGGCTGTGAGCCTTTATTGTTATTAGTTTTGACTCGTCAGTTAGATTTTAACAGTGTATGATCTCACGCTTGAGCGTAAATGTTAGTGTACAGATTACACTACACACACACACCTTCGGTGATGTCTAGATGTGTTTCTGTGTTTGAGAGCGCCTTACAGTGTTTGTGACCCTCATTTTGCCACGGGTCAATGTCCTTATTGGGCTGAAAACACTTCTGACAGCCAATCAGATTTGAGGGTCAGATGTCCTCTCTGTTACAGGCCAGGTGAATCAATCATCACCTGTTTATTTTCACCATATTAATCCTTCATCCCTGCAGCTCATAGCGCTGTTATCACGTGAACACATTCAAGGTCACCACCGTTCTTAATTTCTCTCTCTCATATGTTCACATGCAAAAACAACACTGGGTGCATCTGGGTGATGTTCTCATTTTTACCATTCCTCTTTAACTGCTGAAATACATCACACAGAAAGATACACAATAAAGAAACAAGTGAATATGAAACGATGTGTTTAACTTTAGTAATATGATGTATTTTAATTGACGGATGATGGATATGCAATTATAAAATGTGACATGGGTTCTGACAGGTGATGGAAGGGTTTAAACATGATTTCCATGGTACACTGGAACAACAAGTCAATGATAGTTGACCAAGTATGATAGACATGACACACAAACACTGGCATCCACCAAACTAACACATTTACATCAGTGCAGGGCTGTGTCTTTAACTCATTGAAGGCCACACTAGAAGATTAGCAGGACCTTAATCGCATTACTGTCTTACGTCTCCATTCATGAACAGGTCTTGGCTTTTGTCTCAGGCTGTTATTGGGTTTCTCGGAAGGCCTCGCTCTGTCCCTCGGCCTCTGACTGGATCACAGTGTACCCAGTCTGGGATTGAATTAAGAAGACATGAGAACTGTGTTGGCACGGACCTGGAGAATTCTCTTTAATGTTCCTGTTACAACTCGGAAAAGCACTTTGCTACCGCTAATTTCAGGAACGATGCTCTCGTGCCAGTGATGGTCCCACAGCGACGGCGCCAAACCTCACGGTGTTTCATATCTCAGTGGGGACGACTGAAACGTTTTGTTCCCTCTCAGAATTAGGTGGATGTTTTGCACGGTCTGCAGTTCATTGGCTTGTGTCCCCATTTCACTGCTTAACTTGAGATCAGTGTTGTTTAAACATCAGTAAATATGCTACATATACATCATCTCTCTATTATCCATCTATCATCTCTATATATCATATGTCACCATATATTATCTTCTCACACATATATTACTGGCACAAAAATAACATATTATCATTATCATATATGTTGTCTTAAATCACAGCGTGTCTTTGTTGAGGGTCATCATTGACTCTCTGTAACGAGATCACCTCCATCACCTCCATCACCTCCATCACCTCCATCACCTCCATCCACGTCTCGCTCCGCCTCCCTCACCTCCCGAACGCTGAACCAGCGGCTCCGATTGGCCGGCTCGTCGCGAGAGGCGGGGCTAATGATGCCCCGGTGACATTTTGTCGGTTCTCGCAGCGGTTACGGCGTCAGATCTCGTTCCGCCAGCGGTCCGAACTCGGGCTTCGTTCCGACCCCGTCCGCCGTAATCGTTCGGTTTCCCCCGTAAAACACCGTCGTGCTGTTGGTGAAACGATCGAGCGCGTTTCCTGTCAGAGAAAGTGAGGATTTAAAACGAAAACACCGCTGTCGTGAGCCGCCCGCCTGCTTCCTGCTTCTCTTTGTTCGGCTCGCGTCGCACCGCCGTCCGCCAGTAAACGGCGAATCACAACCGGCGGCTCGTCTTCCTCCTCCGTCCCGGCGTGTGTTGTGTCCGGCTGGACCAGGAGCGAGTGTCTAATGCCCCCGGAGGATGAGCCCGGCCATCGAGGGCATGCAGACAGAGCAGCAGGGGTATCTGGGGAAAGGGGTGCTGCTTGAGCCCTTCGTGCACCAGGTGGGGGGGCACTCGTGTGTGCTCCGGTTCGGGGAGGAGACGATATGCAAGCCGCTGATCCCCCGGGAGCACCAGTTTTACAAGAGCCTCCCCGCGGCTATGCGGAAGTTCACGCCGCAGTATCGGGGTGAGTAACGAGACACAATAAACACGTTTTATCTGCTTTTATAAGCGAGTGTGGATGTCGTGTTGGTGCTCTGGTGTCGCGTACGGACCGATATTTGTCGGTGTGTCGGTGCTGTCAGTCGGTTTGACTGGAAAAACAACATCCGTGTTGAATGAAGGCCAGCGGCGCTTGTCACTGCCGCACCGCGGACGTCCGCGCGGGGGCGCCGCCGCGCGTCTCTGAACAGGTGCCTGAAAATTAAAGGCTTTTCCAGGTAAAACGCGCTGCTGACATCCGACACAAACCGTCTGATTTGGGGATTTACTGCATGTGTCTAAACGAGCCGAACCGTCTTATATTTCCTCCTCCCGGCGTCCGTCTCTGGTTCGGTTCTGAGCGTCCGTCTCTGGTTCGGTTCTGAGCTCCTGTCTCGTGCAGACGGCAGCATTCAAGCTCTTTAAATGGCTTTATAGAGAATCTGCTGGAAGTTAAAATGCTTTGACATCGTTTCCTTTCTGGACTGTTATAAAACCCAGTGTGTGCATTTTCTGAACTGCTTCCTGTTTCTGTCTTGTTTAATATACATAAGAGAGACTGAAGATTTATGTTATTTACCCCCATTAACATGTTGCAATAAATTAAATCAGGAATAAAATGTAATGCAAACATACAGACATGAGGAAACCAAGTTAAATGTGATTGTCATGAAAGCTATGGCAAATATTTGAATGATTAACATTTAGTGTCTTTGTGTAAAATGTAAAAAGTCATGTTTGTTTTGATTTTGGGGTAAAATGTGACCTCAGGATTTGTGTCATTCACACACGTGTTCTGTGCAGATCACACATGCACAACTATGCAGTGATGTTTGTCCTTTTAACCGGTCTGTGGTTTATAATGTCAGTAATGTCACATGTTAATTTTTGGTGGTGTTTTCACAGCTACGGTGCGTTTAGTGTTTATAAGCTGTTTTTGAAGTCACTGAATTTGTGTTTTGTAATATATTTGACAAATAAACATCATGGGTATCATCGTATGTTAAGCCTCGTGTCGTTTGTTAGTGGCTGCTGTGTTTCTTGTGTGGTGAATGATTGGAAACCTTCTCATGTGGTAATGCTGTCTTCTAACTCTTAGCCTTTGTCTCTATTCTGTCTGTCTTTGCAAGCTTATCCCCTTGTTTGTTGTGGATTGTGATTTCTGTCAGGTTAGGCGGCTGGCGGCTGTAGTTTGTTTAAGACTGACGATGAGTGGGTAAGAGATGTTCAAGATTTCCCAGACAGTTTATTTTGAGCTGGGAACTCTTGACTACTTCCTGTTTGCTGTTGTAGAGATGATGTTTCACCTTTGACCTCTTTTCTCGCTCCGTCTCGTCCCTGCAGGCGTGGTGTCGGTGAGTTTCGAGGAAGATGAGGAAGGGAATTTGTGCCTCATCGCTTACCCGCTGCACAGTGAGCTTGGGGACCTGGAGAACGTTGACCCGTCGGCCGACCTGGAGTCCAAAAACAAAATGAAATGGGTCAGTAAGATGCTGCTGGACAACGAGGGCTACAGCAAAGACCGATCCAGACACTCTCGCAAAGACAAGGACAAGAGGTGAGGGAACAGCCACATAAAGGTTCTGTTGTCACGAAACAAAACTCCTGTCCATTGAACTGAAGGAGAAACGTAAGACAGGGTTTTATAAACTCTTCTCTTCATGCGTGGCAACCACTTAAAACACTTTAGCCACCACATAGCAACGCCCTGGCAACACTGTAACCTGTTCTTAAAAAAAGTAATTTTTGTGTTTTTAAAAATACTTTAATTCACTTTTTTTGTAAGCAGCTAGACATTTTGAAGATGAAACTTGGTGCATACAATATCAAAAGCACCATGATAATAATTTGTCACGCTCCTCTCAAACCAGAAGACTTCCAGTTACTGGTCGGAACCTCAGACGCATAGGTCACACTAACCCACAAGTACCAATGTCCTTTTAAATAAACCCAGTCTTTGTTCTGCTGTTATAATGGGCCGCTCAGCACATATCTGACTCACTGAGAACGTGGATCTGTCCTTATGGAGACACAATAACTCGGACCCACAGAGAGCCCAGCTGGCCAAACAGATGCACTCTCGGTTCCTGGCAGCTCCATTGGTGCAAATGGGCGTTTTGAGCCAAGCTCCAGCAAGCGCTTATGTAACCGGCGTAGCTTTGTGATTTAGTCTTGACCTCAGTGTGACTGGGGAAGGGGTGAACGACAGAAGAAGGTGTTTGTGGGTAATTTAAAGGGACAGATAACCCAAAAACGAAAATGCTTTCCTCATTTATTCACCCACACGTCGTTCCAAACATTGAGTTTCCTTTTCTGGGACACAATGGCATGTCGTGTGTTGAGTATCTGTTGGGTGGATCTAACACAATGACAGTAGAACATTGTGACTCATTTTAACGCTTAATAAAACATCCAAGATTCTCATGAAGAAAGTATGTGTGGCTGGCTGGCCATTTTCCAAGAACTGCAGCCAGTTTAGGTGAGAAAGAAACATGATATTTGAAGCTGCAATGACCCTCATGTGAGTCATAATATACTGCCATGGATAAACCAGGGAAAGCGTCTCAGGGAAAAACTGAGGGAGAGTTTCTGCGCGAGACGGACCAGTAAGAATTTGCTAATGTAGTAGGAATTTTGTACTCGCTAAATAATAAACAGGGAACAATCTCTAGCCAGTGGAGCTGTCTGAATAAACTGTCAACAGAATTTCAAGGGCTTTAACCCAGACAACAACGTTTCCATTAAGTAACAGAAATGTTGTAGGAATGTTCAAAACACCCAGTTTTTTAGATGTTGTATTACAGTTATTGTTTGGTAGATCATATATAATCTCACACCTATATAAGATACTTATTGTTGAACATTTTTAAATCTGTAATGTTTATAAAATGTTTCACTAACTACTTAAGAATAACCTTTTTGACACGTTATATAACGTTAAAAGAGTTGGTCAGCGAACAGAGAACATTGTCTGTTAGCTGGAGGCGTGTTTAGCTCATTGAGTGGTGAGTGACCGTTGTTAAAAGACGCCTGATCTCTGATCATCTGTCCTGCAGTGTGAAGCGCGAGGAGGAGCTGGAGTGGCTGCAGCAGGCGGAGGTCTTCTACTACAGCCTGGAGAGGAGCAACGCGTCTGGCCCTGAGCTCAAACACAACCCCTGGAGCCTGAAGTGCCACCAGCAGCACCTGCAGCGGATGAAGGAAAACGCCAAACATCGCAACCAATACAGTATCCTTCAACCTCTGGAGATGTTGTTCTACTGTACTGTACTCTACTGTACTGTTCTCTGTGTGTGTGTGTGTGTGTGTGTGAACTGATAATACGAGTCTCTCTGGATTGTTTAGTGGTAACTTTCATCATCTTAGCATCATGTTTTGCAGCAAAATAAGAAATAGTATTTAGTCTGTATTTAGTTACAGTGTGTCTGCAAATCAGCACTGACTGTACTGCACATTACAAAACAAACAACATCTCTAGATGTTTCAAATACATGATTTTTCAGTAGTAGTAGTTCTATAGAAAAGCAAATGAGAGCTTCTCCTCACATGCAAATTGACAATCATGAAGAGAATCAGCATTTGTCTCAGGTTTTATGTGGTTCCACTGTTCTGCAGTAGGAGAACCTGTGCTTCCCTTAACCCACGTCTCATCAGAATTCATCCTGCTGGAGAACCTGACCTGGCGTTACACAGTTCCATGCGTTCTGGATCTGAAGATGGGCACCAGGCAGCACGGAGATGACGCCTCAGAGGAAAAGAAGGCCATGCAGATCCGCAAGTGTCAGCAGAGCACATCGGCCAGCATCGGAGTCCGGCTGTGCGGCATGCAGGTCTTTAAAATCTCATGCCTTACACAAACATCAGCTGCTAAAACTCTTTAAATGTTTCAGCTTTATTATTAAGTTAATTGTTTTTTTTTTTTGAAGGCAATACAGTTACAATTTAAGTAAACCAGGCTAGTGTCTCAGAGGGTTTAAAACAACAAAAAATAGCTTGTATTTCTGTACAAGCACTTCTATTAATAAATGAATAAGTCCCTGTTGTTTAATTCAGCTGTGAGGTGTTTTGGTAGAAATACTCCTGTGGAAATCCTTTGGTTTTTGTTGCTGTAGCTCAACCCAAAAACAATGAATATTGAAAGCGTTGATGTTTTATTCATACATTAAGCTCTCCTCACTTTCCCGCAGGTCTACCATTCAGACACGGGGCAGCTTATGTTCATGAACAAGTACCACGGCCGTAAGCTGACGCTGTCTGGCTTTAAAGAGGCCATCTTTCAGTTCTTCCACGACGGGAGGCGTCTGCGGGGGGAGCTGCTGTCGCCGGTGCTCCGCAGGCTGCAGGAGATGCAGGCGGCTCTGGAGGCCTGCGAGAGCTACAGGTTCTTCTCCAGCTCCCTCCTGATCATCTACGACGGAGATCCTCCACGGCCCCGCCACTCTCCAGAGGACGGGCTCTCTGAGGAGGAAGAGGAGGAGGAAGAAGAAGAAGAGGAGGAAGAAGACTTTCCTTGTGGTGCAGGTGCAGCTAGCAGCAGCAGTTCTGCAGTAGTGCGGCACATGTCGCGGCCTGACAGCAGCCCCGCGGTGGACGTACGCATGATTGACTTTGCTCACACCACCTGTCGTCATTACGGGGAGGACAGTGTGGTCCACGAGGGGCAGGACAGCGGCTACATCTTCGGTCTGGAGAACCTAATAACCATCATTTCACAACTAGAAGAGCACAGCACAGATTAAAGCTTCATCTGAACTCTGAACCAGCATGAGGTCAACGTGAGGAATCGGTCCATCTGTGCACTTGTGCTTCTTGCTTTCTTTCCCTCAGTAAAATCTCACAGCTCCACCCGTTTGTTTGTTTTTACTGGTGTTCATTTTGTTTTCCAGTGGATTAGAACGTGTCCAGAGGTCAGGCGGTCGGTTTTCACACCGTGGTTTAGTAGCTTCATTCGCCGGCCACTGTCCTGTTACAAATGTTCGTTTTATTTATTAAAGTTGGAACTGGTTGTTTGAGAAAGTTCCAGAACTTTGGTAATCTTCTGCTCTCTGCGCTCTCATTGGATGAGAACGAGCAGTGGGCGGAGTGAAGGAAGACTGTTATTTGTCGCTCTGCAAGAAGGTTCATTGCACATTCTCCTGTTGTGAAGAGACGACTGCATAGTTAGTTGACAAACAGAGTCTATAATAAAGCTTTATTTATTTGTCATATTTCCTAAATAAACTAAAAAAGCAATGAAAAGTGAATGGAGAGACAGACTACATTCCATGTTATTAATGTTACAATAATGATATTAATAAATATTATTATTTGACATGTTCTGAAACATCTGTCTTATATCTGTTGTATACAGTATGTTGGAGGCAAAATAAAACTTTTGTTTGTGTTAAATTCTGATCTTGTAGTGTGGGCTGTTTTGTTGCTATTGTAACAAGATGTTACGCATGAGTGGAAAAAAAAATCCATTAAGACTGCGGCTTTGAATTATTACATTTATGCATTTAGCAGATACTTTTACTTACAAATGAATTAGGTAAATGTTATTGTAAGCGTTTCCATGTGTATGTGTTGTACAGCACAGTTTCACCCACAGTACACTGTTAACTGCGTCTTTAGGTCCATGTCATACCACACGTGTGAGAGCTGATACTTACAGCAGAAATTGCTAATGTTACCTGGTTAAACATAAACAGTCAGTTATTGAGCAAGTAAACAACACAATCTCATTACCCTGATTCCCAATGATACGCTCACAATAATGACGTATAATCTGAGCTGTCAGGCCTGATTTGAGATTTTAGTTCACTTCCATAGTCCTTAGGTAACTGCATATATATTTAAAATAACTGGGCAAAAAAGACATTTTAAAATCACTAGCGTCTCGCGTTTCTTCCTCTAACCCTGATAAACCTAAACTACCCACAGATGTGTTGTAATGGTATTTCAGATTAGTTAGCAGGTTAATTATTTGTTCCGTTTAATCTGCACTCGTTTAACAACTAGACAACATGTTAAAGGACATTTTGTGTGCATTATCTGTGTAGTGAGTTCATGTTCACGTTGGTCAGGTGTGCGTCTGTGCTTTCATACATACTGTGTGTGTGTGTCAATATCAGCATCAGCTCTTATCCAGCGCATCGGTCGCCATGGCAATGGACCGGTTTGTAATACTGAAATCTCTATGGCAACAGAACAGCTATATTTTTAGCTCCTTTCTCTAGCGCTGAGGAATGAATGTTGCCCTACAAAGATTAATTACGCCTCCTATTAATGTCAAGTAAATATCAGATGAATTCATCCCTGTCCTGAGTTTAAACAACAGCAGGATGTGATCATTATACATAATGAGTGTCTTCAGGAACACAGATGTCTCTATAGAGGAGGGAACATTTACAGCCACTCAGCTGGGTTTAATTCCACCTCTGTGCTTTTTATTTTACCTTCTCTGTGTTACTAAGAATAAACCAGTGAGAACAAAGTGCTGCTCAGTTTATATGTGGCATACGTTGTTCTCCTAAAGAAACCTTCAGTTTACTCAGAGCGTATATGTCCATCAGTCTGAGGATTCACTGCGAATCGAACCTGAGACTTTGGGTTAAAAGCGCTGCATGCTGTCAGCTGAGCGACAGGAAGACGTTTTAGTTCCTCAGTTTGTCTTTCTGACCTCATTTACAGACACACACATTTTATTTTAATTTTTAATGTGTCAGTCATCATCCTCTTACATTCAGTACAATTTAAATAAGCTTTAAAATGCTTTTATTTTCACTAGGTTTACTGTTTGTACATAATGTCATGAATGTAATACACATGATCTCTGCAAAACTACAAACATGGTTATATGTTAAATGTCAAGATCAGAGACTTTGACAAACATCTCAATGATACTGTATAAACACAGAGTTTATGTGAGAGTACAGTAGCAGAGTCATTTATTCAGGATGTTTCATTGACTTACTCTGGACCATAATCAATATTTCATCTCAGTGCAGTTTGAAAACACGTTTTTGTTGCCGTGTTTGTTCACAGATTTAATACAAACTCACCAACAACAACTGCACCAGCAGAACTCGTTTCTGTAATGTTTCTATAACATTTCTGACATGCTAAAATCACAGTATGGCAACATGGAATGGAAAGAATGGAAATGAACAACACAGTCACGTTACAACATCAACTTAAAGAGGAACGCAGCGAGACCGCATACCCTGGAGAATAACTGTGACACCACAGGTCATAGGTTGTTCATGCCTCTTACAGACGACCACAAGAGAGACAGAAAACCGGGCCGGGACAGAATTACAGTCTTAGATAACTGCTGCTTTGACGTAAATGGCTGTGGTATAAACAGAGCAGTGGATTTAGCCTCAGGCTCCTGTTGACTTCATTCATCGACTGCGCTGTCAACACTCGTTTAATCCAGCCTGTTAATTATCCTAATGAGATCAGCTTATGCACACAAGTGCTCCACATTTGCTCTGATGACCTGTTCATTCATTTAAACTGAAGTCTTCATCGCTCTGTTTGTGGAAGAAAAAATGAATGTCTGTAAAATGATATTGATTATCCATATTAATATATTTTATTCAAGTGTGTCCATTTCCTGGTCTGTTCCAATTCTTTATTCTCCTATTTTAATAAAATACATTGTTTTTAATGAAAAGTTGCAATAAAACACTTGTAACATGAACATGTAAACACTTATATACTGTATAGTACATACACAATTTAAAAATTGATATCATGTTAGAATAACTTAAATTAAAGTAGTTTGTAAAACCAGTGAAATCTGAAGCGTAAGCCCATATAGTTACCCTGTAGATATTTTAGGGTTATATATTATCATCAGACATAAACATTATATTTACCCTATATAATAATCAAGGCACCTCAAAGCTGGAGTTTTGCACTTATTTATCTTACTGAATGTTATCCATTAAATCTGATGTAACAGGTGATGTAATAATGTCTCTGGCGTTTGAAGAGGTACCTGGCAAACTATTCCACGATATTCAGAGACCCACAATGAGAGAAAGAGAGAGAGAGTGTGTGTAAGTCAAAAAAAACAGCATTTTAAGGAGAAAACAGCTGATCATGTAACATTTATTAATGTATTTTAACAAATTCTCTGTGCATCAGTGCTGTGTTTGGTTGTAAACGGCTCTGATGTGTGTGAACATATATCACATCATGTTGTGACTCATTAAACGCCTCTGTCTCTCTCACTGTGTTTTTATAGACCTCTAAATATATAGAAAATCATTTGATTCAGACATAATTTAGCAAAACTCCTCTGAGACTAATGCTGCTCAGATGTCCCTCACTACAGTACATTTACACTGTTATCTGTTTGTGTCAAAGGAAAAGGATTTAGGAAAGGTTTAGGGATCACATTCTTGGTACACTTGAATGGCTTTAAATCACTGATTAGCAGAGCTAATAAAAGTACTTGTGAAGTAATACATAACACACACACACACACACACACACACGTGTATATATAAGCTAATATGTTAAAATGATCATGAGAGCATTTGCAGCATTTGTTTAGAGAGTGATCATTAATTTAAGTGTCACCACAGATCTCTTTACACTAATGAATCCCTCAGGTGTGGTCACTCCAGTTTCACAGCTTTATGTTCTGTCAACTACAAGATTTACAAAATGTTTTTAATGATCTACAGAAACAGAAAACAGTGTGATTAAAATAACCAAGTTTTCTAGTCTTCAGTTTATATTGAGATTAATTATTTAATGAGACAAACATTCAGGCAGATATTGGCAGTTGACAGATTTGTGAAAATGTAATGAAATTTCTGAATTATGTAAGACATGAGAACAAACAATAATCTAGTGACTGTATCACAGGTAAATCACATGAGCTCTGTTACAGATGTTTATCACACAGTATATGAAGGTTTTGAAGAACACGGCTGAAATCAAATCAGGTGTAGTCTACCGATAACAGCACTCAACCAAAGAACTAAATAAACCATTCTCTAGTAATGGAAAGTGAAACAGACGAGAGAGTGAACTAGTTGAGTCTAGAAATGATAAGTGATTCAGGCAGTATTTGCTCGGCCTTAGCTCAGTGTTAACTCACAGTTCAACTGTTATATAACCAGTCTGAACAAGTATCTCTTTATTAAAGTGCAGAACTGGCCATCTCTAACCACACACACACACTGATTCTGTAGCCGTGTGAATGTGAGTGTGTGTGAGCATAAAGCACAGTGAAACCCACTCTCTCCCTCGTGTGTGTGTGTGTGTGTGTGTGTTTGCACATTCTCAGGTTGTGGTGGACTGCAGAATGGCTCAGTGATTATGTGTCACATTGACTTCATCAGTCAGTAAACTGGATAATCACCATAATCACATCTGCTCATCAAATCTCTTTTGCTGAGTTGTACTTATTTTGTAATAATTGTATAACTGTAATAATTTATTTTACACATTAATGTTTATATTTAATGTTTTTAACTTCAATATTAAATACTGCTGTACTGTTAATAAGATTTATATTTAGGCATGTGGCTTGCACAAAATATGAATATTTAAAAGTGCAAAACTATCCTGTTTGAATTTATTTAATATATTATCATAAATGTTAGCAAATCCTGATTTAAAGTTCATTTGAACACGGTAAAACTCGACCTCATACAGAAACTCCCTAAGACATCGTGTCAAAAAGAGCCTTTCAGCTGCTGCCTGGTTTAATGTCTCACCTGTGGCCCAGCGGGTCGTTCATGAGGCCGTTCTGAGATCAGTTGGCTGTGCGGTGCTGCCCCCTGCTGGTCGCCTGACAGTCGCTCTAAACTGCGCAGAGAACTGTGTGTGAAAACCTGTCCTTCACTAACTACATCTCAGCTATTTATTCATCACACAAACACTTTATACTAACATTCACAAACAGTTTTAACCAAATCTGTAATTCCACAAACCCTTTTCATGCAGGTCAACCCAACAGTTATTACCTCACAGGAATTAAATGGGGTTTTCTATGAACTTTTGCATTATGACATGTTTAAAACAAGATAAACAACTAAACGTGACACTTACACGTTGCGTCCCTCAATCTTCACATATGATAAATGAGATAAATGATGAATTTATCGGCCTAAATGCGCCGGAAATAAAAGGAACTACAACACGAACGTCGACGTCATCATCGGCAACAGCCGCCGACTGTTTCAAACTTTATTTAAAACATTTGCAAACGTATAAAACATTTAAAAGAAAAGAAATAAAAAAGAAATATTTAGTGATTATATTTATTGATGATAAATATTCGGTGATGTAACGTTATATTGTTTTACAGATTTTCATGCGTAATGACGTTTTACGTGCCGGGAACGTCTGCGGTCACGTTTAATTCTTGACGACGGTCGTTTGTGAGACGCATGAACGCGTTTGAACGTCACGTATCATGTGTTGTTGTGTTTTATGTGGTAGAATAAAGCATTAAATGCATTGAGCGTGTGTTAATCACAAACCTTATTTCAACCATTTAACCAAAATCACATTCAAACGTTCATTGACTTGGGGGCGAGAGAGCCGGAAGTGCTAAATGCTAACTGGCTTCCGGGTTGTGGCTTACAAACATCACAGCTGCTTAAATACTACAATAAAATAAATCTATACGTGTGCGTTTATATTATTCACTTATTTTTACAGACGCTTTAACCCAAAGATGTTTGGATGAGTGGATAAAAGGACCCAGTTTGTCCAGCAGATGCCGCTGAAGACGCATTAATACACCCGGAGCAGTAGGTGGCGCTGCGGGCTGATAGCGACACACGTGATGCGGCTGGAGGAGTTACAGATAGTTTAAGTCCCGTTTGAATATCAGTGTTAAACTATTACTTACAGACCGTCTCTTTTGGTCATGATTTGTTTTTGATACTTTATATCATCACACAACTACTTTCTGGAATGATATGCTGAAAAGTGTAAAAGTTACAAAATAAATACAGATTATTGGCAACTCTTTGTGGGTTATTTTACTATTTACACTAAATGAGCACAGCTTTTGTTTAAGTGTATCTCAGTCTTTTGATGTATTTGCATAGAGAACATAATCTAAAGTCTGCAAAATCAAGTGACAAACACAACAGGCACCGTGACCCTGGTTAACTGGTTTCCAATTAATGTTAATGAGCTAAAACCCTGTTAACAAATCAAAGTTTGATGGTGTTAAATTACTGCTACCTGTGCTGGTCTGAAGCTTAGAATTAAGTCCATTTTAAAAACACAAACCACCACCAGCAACTGTTTAGCATTCTAACTGTGTCACTCTAGCAAGTGACAGAAAACATCTAAGTTCCTCTATTTGGATGATACACAAACTAAAGTATTACCAGTTCATTTTCAAACCCACAGCAGAAAATACAAAACCTAAGACTTTTATGACTAATTATTTAAATGGCAAAATAAAAGCTAATCTATGTTTAAGACGTGGAGCAGCAGGTATTAAAAAACATTTAAAAATCACCACCATAAGGGCAACTACATTTTCCTTTATAGTTTGATTTGGGCCAAACACAGCGCTAGCCTTATGAAAAGAGTGTGTGTGCGCATGTCAGTCAGACAGTGTTACACTCTTATTTTACTGCTGTAATTTGAATCTTTGTACAAAATGTACAGTAAGTGTGAGAGACATGGAAAAAGCAACATATACACTGAAAACACTTCGTATAGAGACAGAATCAGGCAAAGGGGCATTTGATACTCAAATCTCACTCACTTATTGCTGCGGCGAGTCTGATCTAGAAAATGATAGAGGAACAAAAACATACTAAAATGTCATAGCTTAACATCACCCCA